>VJOZ01000592.1:0-14026 GCA_009801055.1 Stichopus horrens | reverse complement strand
CATCAATTGGTGAATTGGTAAAAAGCAGTTGAAGAAAATCCAGCTCGGAATGTGCCCTTTGTGCTGCTTCTGAAATTCCTGGCCAGTCCCTCGTAAAAGTAATGTGTTCGTTAGTGTTTCTGTGGAAAAAGGAAACAAAATAGTAATACTGTCATTTTGTAAATTTAATTTGCATATATAAAAGGCAAGTAATGAATATAAGATGGAAGAGAGATAAATTCAGTAGAAGAAAGCCAGAAGATAATGAATAAAAAGTCAGGGGAAGTGATTACTTATATAAAATACTACTTTTACTTGGCCTTAGATGATTGATACATTCACAATGTATTCCTTTTGGAACTGCTTATAGGATGGGGGCAGGTTTGCATTCATCAACCATCTGGTGGGAAGGGGCTGCAGGTATGTATTGACTGAAGAAGAGGATTGACAGGGGGGAAGGGACAAGAATTGCATTTGTGTACGGCTCACTGTATGCATGAAACTGGTTGGAGAGGGGTTGTTTTGATTTGCTTTGTTACATAAGAAAACATTAAGAACTTTGGGAGTACCACTATATGTTTTTTTTTTTTCAAGTAGTAGAGTAAGAAAAACTTGGTTATCCTCATTTTCTCCAAGTTTATCTGTCTAGTGTCTACCACGTAGGTCTAAGCCTAGACCATCATTACTGCACAATGCACCAATACACTAACGTTACGCCCTAGGCTTATGTAAGCAACATGAGCGTAGACATACTCGCAAGATCGTCTGGCCCCAGCAGCAAAGAATCCCGGCAGGATGGTTCTTTCTCTCAGTGTCTGGATGTCTTCCAGGTCGACTTCCGAGTGTTCTGACACTGAAATGTCATACAATATCAGTGCAAGAGCCTCTTCCACGGTGTGTCTCGGAGTTCGGGGAAGAGCTTGAAGTTTGATTTCGGGCAATCTTGTCCATCTAGAAGTGGTGTATGACAAACCGACGATATAGCAACAAAATAGGTGGGACTATGCTGCTAATTTATTCTTAGGCAAGTTCGGAAGCTTGTTAGGAACATTTTGCTTTTTAAAAAAAAATCGAAATCTGATGTAAAATGGCTGAGATATGATTTTTTGGAGGATGGCTATTTCTGGCATGAAATTTCCGTATTTTGGGGTCTTTTTGTGGTATTATTTTACAGTATTAAGCAAATCCTACACCCATAGCCCCGATATTGTGGGATCAGGTTCCTGATACATATGATTCATTTACAAACCAGAGGGGCTTCAGTGGCTCATTTCTAAGTGCCTGAAATATTTTTTGGTGGACGGAATGATCATTTTCCATATTTTTCATAAATTTTGAATGTAAGCAAATATTTCCACCAAAATTGCGAAAAGTTAATATAACACCCCATAAAAACTGCTTCTGTTGTAAAGAACTATTTTGAGCTTACTTTCAGTAGTTAAATCATCTTTATAGGATACATTTTTACCAACTCATGATTTTTTCAAAATTGCATCGATTTTGCTGTCAAAAGTGACAGCATGTGCGTTAAGGGGTTAATGTCCTTAATGGTGGCCAGTATGGTCTTAGATCACGAAATTTGTCCACCAGGCGCTCACGGCATAGGAATGAAGCAGAAAAACCCCATCACTGGATAACAACAAATCTACAACTGCAGTTTTATTGACCTAAAAGAAATTTAACACAATTGAACATGGTTCGTTGCGAGTAAAATTGCCATGGAATACGTAGAATTATTTCTGATTGGAATATCAAACTATTTGGTTAATAGAATTTATGTTACATCTAATGCAATCTGTCTGCTAAAGTGTATATGGGGTACCCCAAGATTCTATTCTTTGGCCAAAACTATTTTTCTATTATTTAGTTTTCATTCATACTCGCACTAACTCACTTTAAAATTTTGGTTTTGAAAAATGTCATTTTATTTCTGTGAAACAAACCCGTACTTCCCTTTAAGGATTGACAATATCTACATACTGCAGAAAATCATGCATTAATACAGATGGAATATTTATCATACTTCAGCCAAATTTTCCTCTACAATGTATGATCATATTTGCACATTTGATGATGAATACTGTACTTGCTTGGGTTTGAAGGTAGACAATCGACAACACTATCATCATTTCCTGGATCATTTCCTGGATCATTTCCTGGATGTGGGGGCTCTTAAGTACTCTAAGGTGCATTTTCTTTACCATCTCTTTCATTTTGTTTTCTTAATCTTATCTCTTTCTATCTTTTTATTATTTTTTTCTTTGTGAAAAGGGCTCTAATTTGAGTCGGTCCGCTGGTCGACCATATAGCATAACAGCTCCGCCGCTAAATGTAAATTGTCTCAGTGTTGTGCTTACATTTATTTCTGGGTATGCTGCCATTAGGTGGTATAGAGAGGTTTATGATGCATGCCTTTGGGGTATTATTCAGACAACTTAAACTTTAGACATTCAATAGTAAATGAAAACTTAAAGTGGAACTGACAGTATGGGCAGTATTCTTCAACCTCATTGTGTCTGTCTCTGCATGAGTTTACTGCAAATAAAGAAATCTAAAGAGTGAAATATTTTATTTTGTACATATAAGTATATATGTTCTCCTTGTGTGTCAACTGTAGTCATGCTATGTTGAAGTTTTCCACTGAATAGGTCTCGATTTGAATGTGCCACATAGCACGATAACAATTTCTTGTATGAGGTACTTTTTTCGTTGGACATCGGAAAGTCATCGTAAAAAAAGCGGCTGATGTCCCGAAGATGTCGTACCGTCCGGGGACCGAATCAATGTCGGTTCAAGTTAATCGGTCTATATATCTGCAGGGTGTAGATCTGATTCCCGTATGAGTGGCGGCCGGGAGCCACACGGCTCTTAGCCGACTACTTGCAGGCCGGTCGAAAATCGGCTCGTAATCGACTGGCGTCGGTTTGATGACTGGCCCGCCACCTCAGATCGGTACTAAAGTCGCTGTCACACGTGCCAGTGGGTGACTACAACTGTTCACAGCTGCTTCATATCACATATGATATTGTCCGTGGCTCTAAACAATAACAATACATCTGTGCTTCTTGGTGAAATAGAAGGAGGCAATGAAAAAGCAAAGTGCAAGAAGAGTAACAGAGAGAAATTAAACTCTAAATTGAATATGGAAAATAGGACATTCTGTCAATGTTCAGTTTCCTTTCAGTTAAAGTTACAGGTCTCATTTCATTTGATCTTCTGTATAATCTTTTGAATACATTTTTTTCAGCATTCACGTCTTCGGTACTGTATACCCCCCATAAAGTCTTTTCATAACGCCATTCAGTTCCATCCACGGGAAGGCTATAATCTATTTACTTTAGACATTCCATAAGCCTCTGAGAGTTATTCTCTGAAATAAATTGGTGTAGGGTATTTACACTTTCAAATAAACTTAACCAAACCACCGTCGACACTAACGAAGTCTCTCTCCTTTAGGGTTGTGCCTGGTCTCTAGCCATTCCCGCATGTCGTCTGCTCGGCCACGTTACACCTTCTGTTACGCTGGACCTGGATCTTTCTTTGTGCCTGCCTCTCCTCTGCTGTCACTAAGCAGGATCGATACCAGGTAAGTAGTACTCAATGCGAGCGATAGTTTGCAGTAGAAAGTGTCCCACTTTCGTCTCGGAATTTTCACGAAGGGAATAGTGTCTTGCAGAGTTTTTACATGTAATGATATCTCACATGCACAAATTGACCCATGCCTACCAGATTCCGGTCATTGGTCCCTCGGTAAACGTCAGTCGCCTTACCGATGCAACCGATGAAATTGGGCATATATCCCGACAAAAAATGGCAATCACGGACAGGTCACTATCCGTTGCACGTGCAGGCTTCTTTACAAAGTGACCATTAAGTGTTATTGGCCGATTGTTCTCCAATCTGCAAACCCGATGTCTAGAAAATGGACACATTGGCCAGGCTCTGGCTTACATGTGACCTAAGCGTATTGCCTACGTCAGATGCTCTCTGCCCTGGCCCAGTTAAGTATTATTTTAGTCCCTGAAAGCAATTGGCTTACCAGTGTGGAAACTACGGTGTGAAAACACTAAGTATTCAAACTCGTATAACCTAAAGTGAGGCTTTCAACTGCACACTTTTGTAAACGATACGTGTATGATATATAAGCTCTTGAGTGTCATAGCCTACGCTTTGTATGTAAACCAATGTAAAACATGCACTCAGTCCATCAAGTGCAAGTGTATCACAAAATACAACGCTGTGATAAGATTGCCACATTGAGTTTGACTTGGGTTGCATTTATGTACCAAATCATTGTATGCCGAAGTATGATGAATATCTAAAATTGTGTAGTCGAGGAATTTACTATAATGTGAATTATACGTAGGAAATTGGTCGCCTTCTCATCCTTTGACACCAAAGAGCAAACGTTTGAGAATCTCTGATTTTTTGAAAACCCTTATGGTTTGACTTCCTCCACGACGTTCTTAAACTGGCAATTTCCTGGTCATCTACTTTTGTTCTTTGTCAGTATTTCAGGGAAGAGAAAGTAGAGGTAAAGATCAAGATCAATCGAGATGATCGAGATGAATATCTATGTATGCAAAAGTGGGGATTAAAAAATGTTTTTCTTGTTGTGGATATGACATGTTCCTCGAAATCTGATTTTCACTGATAATTTGCGTTCTTAAAAAAATGATTCATAGTCTATAATCGTTACGAATTTATTGAGAACAAAGTTTGATATAACGACAGTATGGTCAACAGGACTCCTACCCACGATCAGATTATCATTCGGTAGCCGTGGGGTTTGACTACTGATCGCTAAAGAGTTTCAAAGGTCATTTTCCCATGGGTGAACATTTCGATATGTGGCTCCACTTTAGTGTCTACGATATGTCATTAAATAAAGTAGTTCATTGAAAAATTTTGGAGGCCTGTACGCATAACAACTTTAGCTATGATAAGTTCATCTTTTTCATAGCTCGTAAAAAGCACTGTACAGAGATAAGCACTGCATCAGAAGAAACATCTTGAGAGGGACAGTAAATATGTAATATGAAGTAAGAGGACTTTGCGAACTTCTTTTATTAATATACGAGTACTATAGTTATCACTTGACGTTGTGCAATATCATACTAACTATGAAAAAGATCATGATTACTATCTTGAGATATCATCTTAACAACATATTCAGTGTTTGACATGTGGTGGCCTCAGGTTACCTTGTATCTTCAATAAATTCGAAAGCAGTCAACTACTTCATTTGACACGTCTACACGCTAAGTGTCAAAAGATTCCATGTCTCGTATCTTGAGATATCATTTTAACAACGTTGTCACTGTTTGACCCAGATGATCTTTGACCGCTACAAAAAACAATGATGGTTTTACTTGGAATTACTTTAAAATTCTAAGTATCAAAAGACTTCGAGACTCCCAACCAACAATATTTGACCGGCGGAAGTTGGCCAACGGAGGTTGGCTGACTGAACAAAATTTTGCATTAAGCGTCCCTGGGTCTTAACCAATAAGCATCGCCACCATCGACAGACGGCCGTCGAACCACTGGACATTTCTCCGCATCGTCCGTCAGAAAACCGACTAAATTTTGCACTCAGGGTTCCTATGATTGTGTTAGTAAAAGTTTCCATGTTTGACCTCTGGTAATCTCAGCTGACTTTGGAATTTCACAAATAGAATGGGCTCTTTACTCGATGCAATTCATCATCATGATAATAAGGAAAAGTTTCCATGATTGCTACCTTGGGAAATCGTGCTAACAAAATTTCCAGTGTTTGACCTCCGATGATCTAAGACGACTTTTAACCTCCACCAAAACAATGTAAATATAACAAACGACGATCCTCTGTTAGTCTTCCGTCCTTGTAAGTGTAAGTATGAGTGTGATGAATCATATTCTTTTTTTTCATTAACTCTCGAAACTATGATTAGCACACAATGTCAGAACGCCACAAAAACCCGTCATACGTTCCATTTCAAGAAACCGAGATGACCGAAAGGGATGAAAGGGACATCGAACAGATGGAGCTCGAGAGGAAGGAGATCGAGAAAGAATAATATGTATATACACTGAATTTGTGGGACCTCCTGTGAAATAAACAAATCAAGTCTGATGTGCACATCTAGCTGAGCACATTTATCAAATTGAGATTGTCAAACCTAGAGATACCAAACAACTACCTGGTAAGGGTTACGTCTTGAGCGACTCCAGAAAGTACCGTTTTCCAACTTTTGCAGAAACACAGATACGTCGACCCATGTGCAACTTGTGTCGACATGATTGAGCTTGTCAAGATTTTATCTGGAAAGTATAATGACGTGTCCGATGTCATCGAACATAATGCAAATTTACCAATAAGAGGTCACAAAAGTAAAATGTACAAAATCTTTTCAAGACTCAATATCAGAAGGTTCTCGTTCCTACACCCTGTAGTCGACGATTGTAACAGTTTATCTCCAGAAGTTGTATTGCCCAATAGAGTCCCTAAACTTCAGGCAAGACTAGACTAGTTTACTGGGGTTAAGATGATGACCCACCAAACTAGGAGTAGACAATTCAGGGCAATTGACAGTTTTTAGACGACAGCATGCAGAAGGGTATATTCTATTCTCGGATATTAAGGCTTGAATGATGTAATCATCCATGGGTCCATGTAATCACCCTCCCCCAATTTAATTCTACATATGACTATACCTTTCAGTGTTGAAGTCTACACCAGCATATCAAACACCGAGTGCAGAGACCAAGAGCGAGAGCAGTAACAGAACTCTGAAACCAGCAAGATCCAAAACCCGAGACCGAAAGAGCGTAATGTATAGGACAATGAAACAAACTCAACTTGTGGAAACTTGTTAACATGACTTTATTATTTCATGCTTTGACCTTTGTCACCACGAGAGAAAAAACATCATTGATATCATTCTGTAAACTATATGGAAATATAATCAACATAGATAATAACATATCAATGAAGCACCAATCATGCAGAATATTAACCTTCCATGAATTTCTCACTCCAAAGTTTGCAAAGGTCTTATCATTTTAATATCTTAAAATATTATTTCATGGACTCCAAGCAAACATGGGATCCAGTGAAACAAGAACTAAGTTTTGAGAACTTAATTAAATCACACACGAACATACTTTGATGATTTTTGCTAGCTCACCCCCTCCTTTGAGTTCTAATGAACTTTTATGTGACCAAACTATTACTATCCATCCTGATCTCGCGGGCTGCCAAGAGGAAAAGATTCAAGGTGAGGGACAAAACTTCCAAATGATCAGATCATGGCGAATTTCTCACTCAGCAAAAGAGCTTTGATGCACTGGGGTAACCGGCCTTTATCATCAAGAGTGGAAAGGGACTGAAGTGAGCCCGTCAGCAGTAATGATACTATAATTCGGTGGCGTCGAGGAACATGGCATTTACCACTGAAAACTTTTTGCCCAGGTGTACCCCACCCCACTGAGATTAAAGATTTAATAAAATAATACTCTCCTGTAATCAGAGAATTTAGAAGTTATTCAACTTACATTTTAAATTTAGACTTGCTTCTGATGAATAAAATTACCCTTTACATGATGACATTTATTCATCATAAAATACCTAACACACAGGACCTTCTGGCGGTTTCAACCGCAGGACCACGTACAGGGGGATTGCCCCTGAACTTGAAGTTATCCAACTTGTTTTAAAAGCGTTGCAAGCCCTATTCACGCTAAAACGTTGTTTTCTTCTTTTTCGGAGACATACTAATCTTGTGTGACTCGTAAAAACGGAGCTTTATGGCTTCAATTATTCAGTAAGTAAATAGTCTACATGAAATGTACAGTTGTTGGTGTCTATTTTAAGTATTGTTTGTTTATGGGTTATGAAATTTTGTCACGCGATATTTACCTTCCAAGGGATTTGGAATCCATTGTAAAATGTGTAGACTGAATTGTCGAAGGTGTTACTCGAGTTCAATTCGTTTTAGACTATTTAGTTTACTTCTTTTTCGGGGACTTGTTGATGTTGTTAGACTTTAATACTTAGCACTTTACGACATTGTAGAAGCAAATCTATTGTTCACCTAGAAAGTCATGGGAAATAGAAACTCCAAATAAAGCGCCAAAATACTCTAATAGGAGAACCAATAGGCCCCATGAGTTTTGAACTCAAGGGTTAACTTCTTTTACATTTATTACCTCTGATTTAAACGTATTCAATTGATAAATCTATTCATGTTCAACCTCTTCTCGAATCACCTTACTTTATACCCACAATGACAGCACCCAAACATATACCAAAAACAGAGAAAACCTTAACTGTAGCAAAACATCCACGAGCGATTTCAAAATAACGGCCATTGGAACTTCGCAAGAAATTCGTTTCCATGATTGATACTCTATTTAATTTTACTATGTCTATCTGTGGTTAATTGATCCATCCGATTCATCCTCCTTTCAGTCTCCAGAAGAGAGCTTCAACATACTAGATGTGAAACTTTTAAATGACAAGGATGTCTATATATGAACCACAACGAAGTTAGGTACCTCAGTCCCACGGAAATTAACAAAATATACAGATGGATCGGGCAACATGTTAGGAATAGGTCAAAGGAAACTGAAACAGTTTCATAATAAGACTATTGAGTAACAACTTATACAAAACCCCAGAACCTTTTAGTCCAGTATTAACAGTTTGTGGCTGAGTCTTAGCATCACCCTGAGAACAAAAAATAGATAAATAATTGCGTAATAAAAACCGCAAGTAGACAATCCCCTAAGTTGCAAATCTCATCTCTATCTTTTTTTATGTTCATGCATGTGTGAGAAGCAGCATTTCAGGAAAAATTTCATACAGTGGGCCATAGGGCCCACATGGAGCCATGGACCTAAAATCCTTGAGGTATCATTCACAGAGTATCATTGTGACAAACCATCAATATTGGACAAGAGAATCAATCTCTGAGAGGAGAGGTATTTTGCAGAATTTCATTAAATGGACCATAGGACTCAATGCTATCTTGGACGAAAATTCTTGTACACCCCAACTGGCCCATTAGCTATGGAGTATTGTGGCCAAGTTTCATACAATCCATGAAAGCATGATGGAGAAACATTTGAACAAGCGTGAACAGACAGGGAGACGCACAGACAGATAGGTACACAGATATATTACAATAGCTCATACCAGTTGCATAGTGTGAGTTAAAATTGTTTACCTAGATATAAATGCTATAAAATATATGGGTCCAAATCTGGTTGGCTATGGCTACCATTTTCCGCCACTTGTATCAGTCACAGTTGGTATGCACGAAGGACGGAAGAGCATGCAAAATGTAGGCCTCCACACATTACAGAAAGCAATACAGTTAAATTTTCGGTTTATAGATTATATTATTTTTTATTTGTCTTCATATTTACAGTAAAATAAGTTTCATATCAATAAAGAGGATCTGGCATAAATACCAATGACCAATGAGGAAGTTTTACCTTCATAGCAGTCACGTTTTTTGCTCGACCATACATCTAACCTCAGACAAATATTGCACATATGTATTCAATGTAATGCTTCATACCTCTTTATTAATCACAACATTCAATGCAGTCTGAAGTCTTTGAATCATTCTTAAATTAGCCAAACTACGATAAGACAGATGATTCATTTCAAAACCGTCTGCCATATTAACAGCCCTTTTGTTTCACTAAATGTTTGTAAACTTAAGAGGTTCCTTCCTGTCCTGTGACATAGCCTGGAAAACACATTATTCAAGAAAGATTTGGGTGCTTCTTGACCAATTCTGACATCATTATAATATCAGGGTTAACTTACGTGTGACTTTATACAATATTAAAAATGCTGCAACGGTGGATTTGGAATGTTAGTTTTGTGTTTTAAATAAGCAGCACCTTTTTTTAAATCCTTCACAACAGAAAGACAATATTTTATCTACCATGCATGAAACAATTAAGGCATATATGTCAGAAAGGGATACAATACAATATACAGCTATTGTCCCATCATAAACCTTAATTATGTCTTAATAATATAATCTTTCAATAAACTTTACCTCTCTTGGGATATTCAGTCACGACACCTTAATACCTTAAACTCTGGTGTTAGATAGGTAATGCACTAAATTTCAAGGAAGTGAACCTAGTCTCTGCCTCTCACATTCAATATTGTAAGCATCAGTTACACAGATTAGCATGAAGATACAGTTGTATTAATTCCCATAATTCAAGTTTCATCTTGGGCACTGACCAGTGAATGTAGAAAAGCTTAGTTAAAGAATGTAACTGTCATTTTGACAGCTCCCTGAATAAAGCATCCTTCAAGTAGACAAACATTGAGGCGTTGGTTCAAAAGAGTTTTGCCAATTCTACCATAATGTGAGCTTCTAGCATATCTGAAAGCATGTTCCTGCTCTTTGAGGTATGCAATCACTTCTGCTTTAAATAGAAAGATCAAATTTTCAAATGCTACACATTCACATCTTACTAAGCATCTAACATACAGTGCACCATTGTATGACGAGACATTGGGATCTTGGTTTAATACTGGCACTTCATAAAAAAGAACACAATTTAGTGTTTGGTTTACACAAACAAAACAATGCCATGATTAAACAGAACTGACATTGTTTACTGACTTTATCTTCATGTAATGAAATATTATCAAGATCTGATATTGATCAACTGATGTTAATTTGTTACATGGGACAATAATCTGTCAACCCCAAACAGATTCCCTCATTTATTATTGCCAGTATGAGCTAATAATATGGTCCACCGATGTTGTCACATGGGACAGTAACCTGTTGATCCAAAGATAAGATCTATTTATGTTGTTATCATCTCCATGAGACTAGGAGCTAGTAATCTGGACTGGATTCACTTGTGTTATAACACTACTGTGGGACAGCAAACTGTTGATTCCAAGATCAAATCCATTCATATTATCATCCCATGAATGAGAATATAAACAATTAATCTGAATCTGTGATTGATCCACCAGTATTACCAGCATCCCATGGAACAGGAAGCTGTTGATCCAGAGATCAGATCAACTCATCTTCACAGGGCTACCAGCGGAATCTGAAATGGATCTGCCTGTGTTATCATCATACCATGTATGTAACAGTAAGCTATTGATCCAGAGATCGGATTCACTCATATTATCATCGCATATCACATCAGACAATAAAATAACAAACTGGATTAGATCCATTCCAGTTATGTTGTTCTAATCATACCACGAGGTAATAGGCTTTTATCCATACAAGATAACACTCACATCATGTTCTCGGCATATTAAAAGGTATTTCATCGCCGTGACTACTAACAAATATGAGCAATTATGAAATGCAGTTCTTGATTTCTGTCAGCTTTGGATCTAGCATCAATAGAGAGAACATTGTACGATCTCTGATAACATCTAATATTGTGCATATTTTAGGATCAGACTCTAAAGAACGCATGATGCGATAAAGACACAATGAATGCACCAATGCACCCTGCCATTGAGTAACAATGGTTGCGACAGACGAGTTGAATATGATGGTGCACGAAGTTTCCTCTTGATCTTTTGAAGAGAAATTTAGACTGCACCTCTTTCCTGTCTTACTCATTGTGTTTCTTCCTTTTAGTACATATTTACCTCCTTTACAGAGCTGAAATTTTAATCAAACAGTTATTTCACTACCTTGAAAAATGAAACATTTCTAACTAGCATCTCATCACTTTTCATCAAATATTTTGCGGACCTTTATAATTACGGACCTTTTAGTATTACCTTCAGTAACGCTAGGCGGCTTCTTCCTTCTTTACAGTCCTTTTCAACAGGGTGCAGAACATATGTGAGGCAAACTGAGAAAAATATTTGTTTTTGTGTGTTAAATTTCAATCACAATGTCAAAACAAAATTAAATAAATATATCAATATTTTTAAATATCTACATTAAATGATAATTACATACAGTAAAACTGGTGCCGGAATTAACTGTCAGCACGAGTTTGTCGTTGTATTTGCTGTCGTGGCTGAGTTTGTGATCTCTTCTTTATGGACACCACTTTCCTTCGTATCACCAAAACCATTTAGAAACCTTTTGGCACACAAATAGATCAATCATCAAAACAGTTTAAACAAAACCAACACTCAGATCTGGTGTGGCTTTGTTTTATAAGGAGTACACACAACAATGGCAATTTTCATTACTTTCTTTTGAAAATATTCGTTTGAAGCAACTTTGGAAGAGCTGTTAAGGAAGTCTGGAGTCACTGATGATAATGGATAATATTTTAGTAATTAGTGCAGCATGACGAAATGCAGTCTCACTCAGTAAGATTACGAAAGTCAAAGATGACAATGCGAAAAATATGAAACCAACATTTACAAACTTATTGTAACATATTTTTACACATTTGAGAAAAATGGCATCTCTTCTTAATGCACCCCTCCCCAACACAACAAAACGCAGCCAAACTAAGTCCCAATGTATAACTTCCTATTGCCCATTCGGGAAAATTTCTTTTACAAAAATCTGGTTTAGTCTACTGTAAAATACAAAAGACAATTGCAGATGTGGTTAATGTAGGAGAAATATAACTTTATAGAACAGAAAATATATGTGCTATGACAATGCGCATGCTCGTACTGTTAGCCCTCTTTTTCTCAATGTGTACGCACAAGTCGGGGTGGTGTGTGGTTTCTTTCTCCCACTTTGTAACCAGCTCTCACGTACAGTATGTATATGCAACATGCGTGACTTTTTCATTTAATCTCGGATCACTTGGCAAATATTGGGAAGCTACACATATATTTTTCTTCAATTTCACTAACCTTAAATGTAAAATTAAAATGTCTTAGTCCTGATTTGCATATCTCAGTATTTTTCGAAAGTTTGAGATATATGGTAGTTCTACTGTAGTTCTGTTCCATCACTGCCATACTTTGGTTGCCACAGTACTACTGCATCTACATTTTTAACACATTGCCATCTACTTGTTTTGGTTTTGAGGCGTTCTTTTCAGGAACGATTCAAAGACCAGTTTTCACTTGAAGCCTTAGAGGAAGTAAGTTTTTTAAAGCCCTTAAATTTTAAACTAATATTGGTTGTATCTTATCCCAGCCAGTAATAATGTGATTTTCTCTCATTCACAAAGTATCTGTGACTATTTGTCCAGTATTCTGTCAGTTATTTGGTAAAATAAACAATCAAATTGATGTTTCAATAATCCCTATATCATTCTCCAGAATCAAGGCAACATAACAGTATTAATGGAGTACAAGTCTTCTGGATAAATGTGTTGTAAAATTTTACGCTTCTCATCACAGAAAATCTGTTAGAAACTCCATTCAGTGCTGCGATGCCTTTCCGTATAGTTCATACGGTTCACCCCAAAAGAAGAAGTACATTTGTCGGTCTAAGTCCTTGTCAAGTTAATTGTAAACTAAAATTGCAGGAAAAGTCTATTCACAAAATTAGATATCATATTAGATAATGCAATACCCTTATCTACAGTCTTGACACTCAGAATAAAAAAAAAACATTTTACGTTGTTCTGTTTTCTGTTTGAATAATTAACCTGACGTTTTCATTTACGGTATTGAAAACGCTCATGCAAAGTAACTCCAACTTAATCTTTAATTTACCTCTTTAACCAACAGTGCAAAAAAAAGGAATTGCATATAGATTTAGCCGAGACAGGTATCGGCTTGTGGTACCATCAGCATACTGCATCCTTTTGACTTTGTATTAGTGAGGACAAATAGCATTAAGTAAAAGGCTAAAATACCCTCCCGGGAAGTTTCCCTCAAATTAAGCTAGAAACATTCATTGTGGAAACATAGGGGTAAGTACTGAGGTACCAAACCCTTTATATAAACATTGAAAATGAAGTTTAAAGTTTTTCTGAACTTTGGGTCCCACAGTGGGAAAATGAAAAATGGGGGTAGGCGGTTCTTATGACCAACTAGACCATTTTCTGCTCTCATTGATTAAACCTCCCAAGCTTGAAAAAAAAAATGGCAAAACACGAATGCCTTGGGAGAATATGC
>VJOZ01000591.1:0-12807 GCA_009801055.1 Stichopus horrens | reverse complement strand
GAGGGAGTAAGCGCTGTGAATTGTTAATTTTACGTTAAAGAATCTTGTTCATAATGACTTTAACAGGTGATATTATATGCAACATTTTTTTAGTAAAGTTTAATTTTTCATACATGCATCACAGATAAATTGTTTTTGACCTTTTGAGAGATCAAACTTTGTAAGAGGCTCTTAAATAATCCTAACTGGAATACATAATCACTTGTCAAACTCTAAAGGTGTATCCATTTGTAATTTGATGAACTAATGCACTAAGTCCTCTTTTTTACAAATTATTTTATATTTTTTATTTTGTTAATTCTAAAAGACTTTTCTAATAAGACAACTGATGCCGGTTGGATGCAGTTTTAATTACCTTTTACTTGCTTTCCTTCAAAAAAAATTTTTATAAAATTGATTGAGTGGACACATTACAATATGTACATTTAAGACAAAATTTCCATCTTCACTTATTCACTGGAACGTGACAATCCCAACAAACAGATTCAACAGACCAAAAATTAAGTCACACTCGGAGAGAGCTACGGTAAAACTGCAAGCTAATTCACTGACCCTGTAACGTTGTGTTGAATATTTCATGTGGTGAATCTTTCGAGTTGCAATTTATCATTTATCGAGTAAAATGCAGTAATATGAATGTCATCGTACTTTTTTCCCCTAACATGCATGTATCCCTGATTTTTTCCATTGCTTTAACACACCAGACAAGACCTTCGAATCTTAAACAAAAGACGCCTTACTCGGTAAATACAAGAAAAGAAGCATGTTGCACTCGCAGTCACGCATAGCTCTTGATGCGCTTCATACAATTCTGAGCATGAGTTATCAAAAAATGGTTTTCATATGGCTTACACATGTAAGGAGGGTGGAGAAAAATATCAAGATCCAAATAGTACAAACTAAAGAAAATCATCAGAGAAGCATTGTCACTTCTGTCGTAAGCTTTGCCGTTATCGGTCTATCAAGGCCTCCGGCGGTATCGACGGTGATGTCATCAACTTTTTCTTTTTTTTTGGTCAAGTTTCACTTTAAGGGGATGACAGCTCACGGAGATGAAGCGTACCCATATTTCGTCAAATCCTACATTTAGAGGACATGAGAATGTCCTTTTTTTTGTTGTTGATTGTACATTGATTGGAATGAGTCTTGAATTGTAGTGACAGTGGGATAATGGATATATTGAAACATTTCTTTAATCCTAAAGGTTGGGAAAAGTTATGATAAATGGCATCATAAATTCAGTCTTTAAGTGTTGTGATCTGGTATATAATAGAAACATGATATTGATGTACAGTCATATGAAACCTGGGCCCGTTGTTAATACATTTCTATCAATATTGTACAATGGGTGCTTGCTTTTACATTTTTTTTTATAAATTTTTAATTCATGGTTACGTTTACACGATAAGAGCAGTCACATCATATGTAACTGAATTGTCTAAGCTCTAAATATGACCTCCTATCCATTCATTCATCTATTCGTCATAACCCTTTCATCCGTCCAATGATATATTTATTAAGACAAAAACCTTGCAGGATTTTTGAGCAGTCTACAGGTCGTGTCACTCTCTGTTCCATCTCCTGCGTGGTGACTCCAGGCCTATCGGTCTGGTCGGAGCATCATCAACGGGGGCCCGGTGTAGCATGCCAGGTTTCTAAATGAAGCATTTGACTTGGTTTTCCAAATACCAGACCAGAGGTATTCAAAGGAGACATCATTCTACCAGGAGCAATACATGCTGTAGCCTCTTATGGATGTGGTGGTTACTGTTCTCGTAAAAGAATTTGTTTCCTTTTGGGACATGCTTTTCTCATGCACTTATAACCTATGATACTTCAACATGTTGCACCCTATTTTCATGAAGTTGGCTGGAATTGCTACTGTTTTAAACTTTTTGACGACTAATCCACTCAACTGCAGTTATATCCAGATATTCTGAAGCTATAAGGGACTCACTGACTGGACAAGTACGGTACAGTAGGCTATGTTAATCTTAGTTACGTCAGTCTTAGCTGCTTAACATTTACGTGTCAGCCTACATTGGTTGTTTCTTTTGTGTGCGAACAGTAATAAAATGCTTTGGTGTTTAAACTGTAATCAACCAAGAGAGATCTGAAATACTTCAAACAACAATACCTAGGTACATTTCCCTCATTAATTTACATTACCAATATATGAACTTCTCCCTTCAAACCTCTCTAGGCTGTTCCTCTTCTTGCCATTTGTACCCTCTAAATTCTCCCTTAGCTTCACCCCTGTGTTCCCTGCCCTTCCAGTATCCCTAAGTACCATCCAGGGCATCTCCAGTTGCAATCTAGGGTACCACCAGCTGCCTTTCATATCAATACTTCAGTTAAAACACTTAGAGGTTAAACTTCAAGTAAAATGTTCATCCAAGAAAGAAAGCAAGCAGTTACGCCATTGGGTTTGAAATTTGAAATTGACTATTAAATTTAACTGTAGGTAATTCAAGCAGCAAGGGGGATATACCCAGGGACTGATAAAACCTTAGATGCATGGAATTAGATTGGGGTGCCTACCGGGTTTGTCGGTCGTAAACAAAAATGAAAATCAGAGGTATAAATATAAAGATCATGGCAGGCAGAGGAATGCTCACACTAAGATGCTTAAAGACAATCAAAAGTAAAATTATTGTCTGATAAATTCATTTTGTCAACCTCATGTACCATAAAGTATCCACTTGATTGCTGTGATAAATTTTTCATGAAATATACTGTAAAAAAAATGTACCAGAATATGCCCACCAATGCGTTATTTCTCATCCAAGAGTAATATGATGTCACTCGGTATATATCAACTAAATCTGAAGTCAATACAATGCAACTGAAAATCACATAGCGTACCTGCCTTGCTGTTACGATGATGCGATGCAACATGATACAGTGCAACTGAAATCTGCATGCACTTTCCTTGTTATACAATTTAACTGAGTCGTTATGTAAATTATCTTTAAGATGTATTTGAATTATTGCCTTTCTTTATGTTTCTGCTGCGGTTATCCCTCTTTGGCCTTATCTGTAACCACTCCCAAATGTATGAAAAGCCCAACTGTCTTTCTTCCTGGCACGACTTGATATACACCTACCTGATATGAATACCTAATATGTCTACCCTTGAACATGCCATCATATGTCAACACAATATAACTGAATTCAAAATGTCTTCACCGGGAGACACATCATAGTGTGAGGAAGTAACTGCAAAGAAACTAGTGTTATTCAAATCTATTTTTTTTTTTTGTCATCTTGCGTTATTGTCGGCTGTTACCATTGACTTACAGCTGTAACACCTGTGTTGGAATCTGGCTAGAGTGAATGTATTAAATGTTTGTACTTTATTATGCTTAAGTCTTTGCAATATGTTACCATGTTCATGCATTTTTGGTTACGAGGTTAAAGTTGCTATTCTGTGTAATTTGTTGAGTTTGTACCCAGTCGGTGACTGGAGAGGCCGAATAACTGTTTTCTTTGCTCGCTGAAACTTCTGTGTGTTATAGTTCTCCTTCTGTGTGACCTCTCGCTTCCCACTAAACATACTCAGACCATGTTACCATGTAGCTACGTAGGATGTGACATCATTCTATCTTGCAACTCCTATAGGTTTCATCTGCAAAAATTGTCACCCATCAAATATGAGAAGTTATAACATAACTTGATGCAGAAATAAGCAAATTGAAAAGACAGAATTTTGTTATCGATTCATACACAGAAAGACTTGACTATGGGAGTCTTTCACGATGTGTTATCGTTAATACTTGAGGAGCACTTGGCGCTGAGTGTAGAATGCATGTTCTACCAGATGCACATTAAAAATTCTGTTTATGCTCCACATAAAAGGCAACACTATATACTGTACAACACCACGGCAAATATCTTTCAAATTTAAATCGATAAACAACAGAAGCAGCAGAATTTGAAACAAAGCTACAGTAGTTTACATTTTTTAATAGTACCTTTAACACTGAATCACCTCCCTTCCACCAGGAAGTTGCTAGCAACTCCCCGCTTCCACCTAACAGCAATTCGTATACACGTAATTAAACGATTGACACTTCTCCCATAATACGTCCACCACCCCTGTACTTTGTACCAAAGCAATCATTTCCCTCATGCCAAGTCATAATTTCTGTCAAGTCAATACACAGCTTAAAGTTTTCATTAGTTTAACCCACTGTTATGAAACAACTGTTTGCCAACTGTTCCCATGGTTATCTATGAGTTTGCAAAGTTCTTCTGTTGAGTATCAATAGGTCACCAAATTTGTCGTCAATAATTTGTATCTGATACCAAAAGAGGAAACAACAAACGGGAGAAACGACGAGATGAAGAGAGGAGGAGGAGAGCAGAGGCAATTTCCTTCCTGCTTGGTCGCTTTCATCTTTCAAAATAAGGGTTCAATCAAAGAGTTAGTAGAACTGGGAATGTCGTTTTCATACAATCAATCAATATCATTTGAAGATGAAATACACCTCAGTTCTCACAGAGATATTGGTCTTCATTGTTGCTTGAGATAATATCCCACTGTAGGAAAGAGTTTATTATTTTGTAACCTGGGAGGATCGCTATGAACTCTGGGGATTCACTTTGGCTTGAAACACATAGATCGAACGTAGCATAGTGTGCGTATTCTTTCCCTTCATTTTGCGACGTCAAAATTGTTGCGTCGGGGAGCGAGGGTCGGTGAGATTATTCAGGAACCGTTTTGATTGTGAGAAGGAAGAGAGTGTTTACATTTTACTTGTCATCTTAATTAATAGATGTTCCAAGAAAGAAAATGGAACAATCCAAATGAGAATGGGGGGTGGGGAGAAGGAATGTACAGAGGTACATCAGTTGCAAAATGATGAGCTGAATAAATGAATCGGAAGAAATACAGATTGATGCTGGACTTACCCTTAGTATAAAATAAAGTAAAAAGAATATGTTGAATGACAAATCAATCTGGAATATGACATCATCTGATACCTTGAAGCAGCGCTCGACTGGCCTGTCAAGAAAAAAAAATACAAAGAATTTAAGAGTAAGAAATATAAAGAGAATGAAACGTAAGGGAAGTAACAAGATGTCTGTCAATGATAAGGAAACAAGTAAAGTGTTGTTGCAAGAAGAGTAGTTTCCCAAAGACATGATTGATATAAACATGAAAATTCCACCATCAGTTTAAACTACGTGCTCAACGTAACTTGTCCGACCGACAACGAGCATCGACGTCTCGGTCATAATCTTTGGCTGCATAGCTGAGCACTGACAACCGAGAAGGTGATCATGTCATGAATATTTAACAACCAGGTGAGGAAACCAGTTACAGTACCAAGCAGGTTAAAAGTAAATGTCAGAGAGTATGTATGACGAAGACTAAGAGTAACGAACGTGGCCTAGATAGAGATCGAAATCCTGATGTGGAGTAATGATCTACACACCAGGGAAAAGAGATCAGTCCTTACGTTAACGCATTAGCCCAATTCGATTGTGAAGGATCCTCCTCCAAGGAATGCTGTGATTGATGGATAGACGGATCAATGGATGGATACATGGATGAATAGAGGGTCCCATTTTACCACCCCCAAGAACTTAAATTCATCCAATGCAGCAAACTAAGCCGACACAGATCTATAAATGGTTTGACCACTTGCAACGAGTGAAGACACACTCTAACACACGTATAAAAAAAAATCATAAACGATGAGTGGAACCCATTTAATAAAACTCTACTGTTAGTATGACTGCCTTCACACTGAATCTCGAGTGGTGAATCAGATCTGAATCTGATCCCCTGCTTGAGATCAACTTTGCAGAAAAGCATTCGTACTCGAGATCAGATCTGGTGATGATGATTCATCCATGGATGCAGATCAGATCTCCAGCAATGGTTTAAAATTGCGTGTGTGAAACCTGAAATCTGTGTGGATCATGATTTCACAATATCAAGTTGACCTTTGGCATTACATCCTTTTGTTCCCTAGTGATATTTCTTCTCAGCTATTCTGACACATATGTACCTATGTACGTATGTAGGTATGTACGTATGTACGTATGTAGGTATGTACGTATGTAGGTATGTAGGTATGTATGTATGTAGGTATGTACGTATGTAGGTATGTACGTACGTACGTATGTATGTATGCATTTTTTACATATATACTTACAATGCACAATGATACAGTATATATGCTGCTCACAGTATTGCACAATAAACAATTATTGCTTCACCAATTCAATGGATCTATTCCCTAATGCCAAGTTACTATTAAGCCAGCACTGGTTCTGGATAATTTGATGTTTTAAGTTAAGGAGGGAATTTTTAAGTTGCAAAGGAGTCTGCACTATCGCTGGAAATTTTCAAGTTGCAAATGTGCTGCGTACTCCATCGTTTTCAGCAGGGTAGTACATCAATGGTTTCAGATACATAACTTCCTGCGTACAAATCGTTTGCTGAGGGTCTGATTCACCGAAGAGGATCAGGTGTGAAAGCAAAACTATTGATCTTGAGCTGGGGATCTGATTCACATCTCCAGAACAACCTCTAGAGCAAAAGCAGTCCATATGTCTACCATGTGAATTAAACAGAAGACCACATGCCTTTCTCAGTTACATATTATTGCTTTTGGTCATGACAACCAAGATCTCATGCCACGATATGGAATACAGCTGAAGAGAACTGTGGCATTTTTTTATGTCTGATCGACCGTGTTATTGTTTGCGACATGGCTGGGATAGAATCATAGTGAAGTGACAAAAATGACCGAAGGTGATGAGGTTCATATTCAAAGAAGCTATACCACACTCATCCTTTGTCATAGTGCAGTATGAAAAACAGTGGCAAAAAAACAATTTTAGAAGCTTCAATTCATCATGTAGTAAATACATCAAAACAAATTTTGGCATCTCCATCCTCTCCACTCTCCTCCAGGCAGCTCTTTCCACTTCATCAACTCTTCTTCCATCTTTCTCTCACATGCATTACATTTCTAGAGTACACACATGGTATACACACTTAAAAAAGTAAGAGGGATATACTGAGGCAAAATGTTTGGTTTATAGACCATTACAATATCCAGATTGCAACCACTGAGGAATGTGAATCAACAATGTTAAAAGGAGGGGTCAATCCATCATTAAATTGGTTCAGGCAGGGATGGTAAAATGAACAAACTTCCTGTGATGTAGGAAGAGACAAAGAACATCGGGGCCAAGCTGCAGATGCAAACTTGTAAAGAGTGTCTTAATTTTATTCAATGATACAGATAGAACCAAGAAATGCATTTGTTTTGCACACATGCCTAATTAAACAAAAGTGTTCTGCTTGTTAAATGGTAATCCATGCGCTAGAATGGAACAGGATCATTTAGTCAAAGTTTCCTGACGAAAACGCTAAACTGTCAGGTGAAGTTTGTCCACGTCTGATCATAATCTAACGCGTCCATTAAAACAAACCATATCGCCTGCTGTGCATTTTTAGACAGAGTATCTTGTGCGGTGTTGGGCTTGGCTTCAACACATTGCATTGTTACTAAACTACACGTGTTTGCCAGATATCTGTAATATGTGACTACCTGGTTGGAAAGCTATGGCTAAATCAAGCAACTCAATTCTAGCCTAATGAATCACAGTGTGCAGTCTCACTGATCCATCACTGTACATGGACAATGCTCTTCGTGACAATATATTCATCTTCCTTATCTTATTAGCATGTTTTGGCAACTGATTCAGACTTTACACTTGCCGTATGCTAATGAGTTGTAATTGAAGTCACACGTTTTAAGCCGCACTAAGAGTTGATATCAATAAGTTTGTAAGGATTTGGAAGGATGCAAAAATGCTTATAATTAACATAGTTAGCATTCAATTAGCACTATGCTTACACTGACATTTACAGGGACTTACGCAGAATTAGGAAATGAACACAAAACCTATTGGTCATCTGCTACAGGAACAGAACTACACTTTGACTTTCCCTATTACTACAGCATTGCCAGTTGTCCAGAAATAAATAACTTTTTCGGTCTTTGGACGCTTGGTGTCGTGTATAACTATGCAATATTTGGGTTGTATATCAAACAATGAAGAAAAATTTACATTTTGCCATTTCTGGAAGCTTAAGGAAACTTCTCAGCTATTTGTCAAAAAACATTAGAACTTTGCCTCTGTAGCTCATTTCCATGACCTAAATGCTGAAGAAATGGGCTAAAGGTAATCATTAATTTCAATCTAATAAACAGTCGTTTCGAGTTGTATCCATCTGTTCTTTAAGTGTTGGCAGTAAATACCTACACATCAAAGCATTGTTCTGGGAGAGTTTCTTACTGAAGGATTAGTTGACTTAAATGATATTGCAAGGTGAATTATATCGCACTGGAAATGTCACAAAGGAAAGAAATGCTTTTGAGCTGATTGCCCAGCTTACCCTCACTCACTTTGGGGGTCCTAAAGTATTAGCATTAAATGAATTTTCTGTGGTCTCTACATCTAAATAACAGCTCGACAGCTAAATACTCAAACATAGTAATTAGCAGAAGGGCTATGGCCAGACACACACACACACAAACAAAATTGCCAGATGCTAGACCATGGTCAATACCGTAATGCATAGGTTACATGAGGTGAGGGAGTACGCTCTGTGAATTTAGCAAGTATACACATTGTACTGGACTGTCATGGTTTTTATTTATTGAATGTATACCTCATACTGAAAGGCGCTACAATGGTACAAATTTTTTTTTTTGTGTATCCCTCCACAATCATCGTAACTACAAACCATGGGACCATGAAACATGGATGATAATAGTGAAAGAAGTAACTGATAAAAAACTCCCTTGGGCAATGGTACATGCCAATATCTCTAACCAATGCCACAAAAGATGATTCATATGAGTAGCTTGCCAGCCCCAATCTGCCACTAAATGTAGGAAAATGGGATTGAATTTCAAATTTACTCCAACAATAAATTCTCAAGTTTTACTTTACTGTAAGTGCCATACTAGGGGAAAGTAAAGAACATTTACTACACAGGTTTTGTCACAATATGAACAGGTCTGTTTGATGTTCATATCTGAGCCAATCGAATGTCTCTTTTGAAGGCATTTAACTTTTCCAATATATACGGTGTTGCCACCCACTTGACCTATTCTGATTGTGCAATCGAAGAAAAGTGACAAAATTTTTTTGAAGTTTGTTGCAATAGTGTTAAAACGAGGCCATTGACACAGCTTTAAATTTTCATTCAAATTTGTACAAAAACAGTCTACCAGAAATTTAATAACCACTGACTAAGATTCTGAAAAAGAGCAGGGAAAAAGATTCATTTCAAACTCTGCCATACACAGTGATCCACTTCCATAAGCGATATACGTTCCTGCTGTATATATTCTGAGTGGAAATCACATGCTGGAGTAATGAAGATAGGACTAAACACTAGTTGTTCTTATTTTGTTAGATTTCACACGGCTACATCTAACACATATCCATCAAACAAAGCATGATTGAAATTTTTCACAATTCAGCTACTTTATCTACAGAAAAATAAACTGTAGCACATAAAACTCCTATGATCCAGTTCACATTGGATGAAAGCTCACAGGATCAGATCTCACACCAGGCTAATGTTCACATAATAGTAATGTGAATGCATGTGGATCAGACTCTTTGTTTTAGATCAGTGCCATGGATCAAGAGAGGTTCAAACTCACTACCGGGGGCCTTATTTTATGTGAACAAGACCAAACTGCCTGCATGATGTATTCCATTTGACTTTGGCAAACTGCCTCCATTTTGAAATCATTGCTCAGTCTCTGAGAGTATACAAGGTGCAGATCAAATCTGATGGGTTGCAAGGGTCAATGTTGGTGATGGTCAGGGACCAATAGCTAATCACTAGGGATTAGAAGCTAAATCAGGGATCAGAGGCCAATAACAAATCAGGACACATTTTAGCACCAGTACAACAAAGAGAAGGGTGACATCATTTTCTCAGTCCCCCCATACCGCATATGGAATTTCACAGCGATGTATATGTGCAAACAATTTCATAACCGTTCAACACCACAGGATTCCCAAAACACCATTTTATTGATACATGAGTTTGGAGGGAACTACGTTGGTTTGTGATTCATACATACGGACTTTCTTTTCACCTGTTTCAGAAAATTTACCAGTACCACTGAATCATGACAAAATCAACCGAAGGGGTCAAGTGCAACACAACACGAGTCTATTTACAGTCTTTTTCATTTCTGCAGTCAATCAGCAGGAGGAAACCCAGATGAAGAGATCTTTCTCGGTAATAATCTTCCTTTCATTAACTGGAAAAGCTGAGAAACAAACCTTAGTAGAAGATAACTGACAGCTTTCAAATAACAGGGCCTGGGTTGCAGGCAAATACATGATGCATGGTAACCATCTCACCGAGATGGCAGATATACATTCCCTCTGAAGGTCTCTCTGCTGCCTCTGATTGTATGAAGGATGGACTCCTCACTGCAGAATGACGATCATTTTCCACTTTCGGGAGATGGATAGAACAAAAGTTCCATTAAAAACAAGACAGCAATCTCTTTGCTGAAATGAAATATACATCTGGAGGCAACAAAAATGTTGCAGAAATACACACGTATCATTCTTTTCAGTCCCAGAACGCTCTGTGATAGCAATGATCAGAGATCATTGGCCTCGGACGATATTCATCCCAAAAACTTCCTCGGAATATTAAACAGGAAACATTAATGTGTTATATTTCTCGCGCAAAGCAGACGAGAAATAATGGAGTGAGATTTTAGCAGACTTTTGGAGACATCAGAAGACACATTATACCCACACATTAAAAGCAACAATACCGTGTAAAAAAAAAGTCATGCCACAACGTGCTGAGTTGTGTCCTTGCAGAGAACGAGTAGTAAACAATTACTTCACAGAACCCTTGCCAAGAATCAAAGTCACGTTAAAAATTGACCTTATAGGACACGTAAGTACATCAGTCATTAATACTTTGAATACTCAACTCCTATTGGCCCATCAGTCAGGTGACCGTGTTTTATACGTGGACTACCTCAATGTAATTTAAGAGTAAAATCACTGGCAAGATTAATACGACAAACCATAGATAGAATGAGAGACCATAGATTGAACCATAGATTGAACCATAGATTGAACCATAGATTGAACCATAGATTGAACCATAGATTGAACCATAGATTGAACCATAGATTGAATGATGAGAGACGGGGAATGGATTCATCTGAATCTGAAATTCTTCAAAATGGGTTCAAACACTTCCCTTTAAAAACGTCATAACCATACACAGTACGGTGGCATGAACTGCGTCAAAACACCGCGATACGTAAAGCGAAGGACAAACTATTGAAAAAAGGGAAATTGCACTGAGTGATAAATGTAGTGAACTGGAGGTATGTAAAACTATGTATGTGAAGTGATAAAACTGTTTACATTGGTACCCATATAATGACCTAGCAATTTACAATTGACTCATCAGCCCATCAGGAGAATGAAAGTACTCTCTCTTGCTCTGGAGGCTAATGATTGAAAAGTATTCACATCATGCAAACACTAGAAGGAGGGGGGGAGAATATGTGGTATTTAAGTAACACCTCAAAAATAAACTAGCATTTGGATGAAGTTTATGACAAATGACATAAACATCGCATGCCTGCAGGCTTAGATTTCACCTCAAGTCAGCCAATCAGAAGAAGAGCACAGCCGTGCCAGGCGACAAAGTACAACAACTTGCACATCCAGGACTCATAATTTCGGTGACTCTGATCACTAGCGTGTTGTGCAAACACGGTCACAACCCACTAGTCTGCATGATCCCCACTTCATTACAAATCATTATAATTCACAATTTTTACGAAGGAAAATTGTACGAGTACTTTAGGCTTTGAAGTGTAAACTGCAAACTATACTAACCCAAGCACGTGACGAAATAGCTTGGGGCTGGGGGAGTTAAGCATTCGTCAAGCCCTGCGCTGTATGTGCCACAGTTAGCTATATATTAAAGCTACAAATATATTGAGGCTTACAATGAGAAGCATACAATGACTTAGTGTGGATAAGTAATATATATACAATGTAACAAGATGTGACAGATAAAGAAATGAGTACATCTATTTCACTGGTGACTGAGCCAAGCATTTGACATTGACATCTCTTACAAAGGCATATCACTAGACCAACTCATAGAGAACCACTGATGCAGTCTGGAAGGAGTGGGTTGTCTGAGGGACAGCTAACACTCATACATACTGCAGTTTGCCATTTTTCAGAATTAAACTTGTCTGGCTGATTCAAATGTAACTGATACATTCACCGTCTTCAAAATGTTTTAGAGTTAAGAGTTCCATATGAGCACTACTGATTCACAGTGTTGATAACAATGGCCACCACCACAATTCCTTATTATTAAGGTACATATTTCCGACATTCCAACAAGAACCTGGACGAAGACTGAACATTGATTTGGTACAATTTGCCTTTAAAGACAGCATCACAACAAACTCTTATTCTCTTAGAAATCTCAATGTCTCACAACAGATCCCCGTGAATTCAGGGATGTAGCTACGGTGCGCAATGCTGGGTGGCCACACCCAGCACCACATGTTTCCACCCAGCACTCCAGGCAAACACACATCTCCCCGCTAACCACAAATTTGCCAATCGAGACCTGAAACTAACCCAAAATGTACTCTCTAAGTAGATTGAGTGAAAAATGAAAATTTGATGGCTGAAAAATGGGGTAGATGCCATGGAGTAGGTCGAGGTGCTTTCCCCAGATCA
>VJOZ01000563.1:0-39300 GCA_009801055.1 Stichopus horrens | reverse complement strand
AGAAACCTGAAAATTGCTATGCAAATTTTGATCGCTAAATTATTCCCTAATTACAGTATTTGCCAGTTTTCTCTCTTTCCATACCCAGATAGATGGCTAGAGAAATGGTATCCAGTCTGCATATTTGGAAGTTACAAGCTAGCATAATCCTACAATTTTCATGATGATTCATTGGACTATGTTCCTACAATAAGAGCAAATTTTGACATCAAGGGTGGAATATGAGTTGTATTGGCAATTGCCTGGTCATCTACCTTTGTTTCCCCTCAGTGTTTCAGGGATGAGACAATAGGGTAAACCTTACAAGTCAGACAATCTGAATTAGGACTACGCACTCATCTCCTCGATATTTGAATATGAAAATTGTCTTGACATTTTTGTTGCCCCTACAAAATTCAGACTCTGAAGGAAAGCATACAGTAGAAGTCAATCGCAGTTACATGAAATCAAACAGACCGATGGGAATGGATATGAATATTAATGCATGCAAAAAAGGGGCTTAAACAATGTTTCTTTGTGTGGTGGTTATGATATATTCTGCAAAATTTTAATGTTATTGACATATTTTCAACTCACATTCCAGCTTTAGCAGAGAAATGGTAAAACTTCATGACCTGAAGTTCATAATGTTCATATATATTGCTGTACAAACTTCAATAAAGACAAGCAATAGCCTTAGGGGTATACACTGTTGGTAACCTGTAGACAACCTTTGACATTTCCTAGACATGTTACTTAAGCATATCAGATTGCAAAGAACAAAAACTTCCTTCTTCAGTGTGAATTTGGTTATTATTGCAAACTTGTGAACACTGTTTGCTACAAAAGGCACCACTGCACAGTAACAGTAGCCTTCCTACCTGTTATTTTCAACTTAATGTACAGCACAGAACATGATGACTGTTATGACTGGTACCAGTAACTACAGTATAACACCATAGGATGATCCATACCTAATGCAGGGTACCGTACAGAGTGAATATAAAGATCGCAAGACAGTGCCCCACCAAGTTGTTGACACATGGTCAGAAGTTGCATAATCACAGCTCACTAGGCCTTCCTGTTTTAAATTAAAGTGTATACACAATATTCAATGTACTGCACCATACTGTGCAGGGAGACACACCTATATTGTGGACCATCATATCATACAGTAAGCAATTGCCACTGTCACCAAGGAATAACTCAAATATGATCTGTACTTTGGATTATTTCGGCCTATGGAGTGGACTCTGTAGTATCCTCCCACAAGATGGCACTCCCTCAGAAGTCATAATACACCTTCTCTTTACACTATACACAGATAGTATACCTGTGCACTGGGTATGCCATGTAGGCCCAAGTATCACATATACTTTAAAAGTGGGATTTTTTATTTTTGAATGAAGTAGGATTTTCTTTTGAACTAGTACAACAGACATGCAATAGCCTACAGTAGGCTAAAGTGCAACAGGCCTTTTGAAGTAAAGATTTTCATATGTTTCCTCTTTTAACAGCATCATTAATATTCAAATATAGAGCCAAAGGATAGTTTTGAGACACAATTTTCAGTGATAATTTCAAATTTCCCTTCTCCCACTGGTAGTTTGTTTTCTTTCGTTTGTTTTATTTTTCACATTTATGGCAAGTTCTACACATTTGAGAATTCACTGCCCTTTTAAAACTTTTGACTTTGAACTTTTTAATAAATTGAAGGTCATGGAATGGAATTTTTTCCATGTTTATGTTTATGCAAACAATAAACCAAAATTTTAGAAATCAAGTTTAATAACACCCCCAATAAAAGTCATATTTGACCTAGAAACCTTTACACCAATAAATATTTCAAAGCAGCATCTGCACTATCAAATTAATCTGTGACATGCTTTAACTGAAGTACAGTGTGGATGTTCAGGGAGACCGAAGAAAACACAAAGTGGGAACCGACTTAGTAATTATTAACTGAGTATTAGCAATGTCATTGACATGCGGTACCTTTGCTTCATTGAACACATTCAACTTTTCAAGCAGAAATTTTGGAACAAATTATGCATACATGCAGATTATGAGTACACGATAATGTACGACCACAGTGACTTTATGCCTTAAATTAGATGTCCAAGAAAGAACAAAAAAAAAATGGTATATGTGGAAAAAAAAATGTTCAAACAATTCCACAATTTGACCAACATAGTGACAACGAGAAGCAAGCTTAAATACCAGTCACCGTGACATATTAATAATGTACAAACTAAACTGGGAAACATGCCACTGTGAGAAGGTCCAATATTTTCAACATATAAAATATTCAAAGCTTATAAGAGTGATGTAACCATGGAAACCATACCTCAGATGTGATGCGAAAGGCTCAGGTTAAAATGGCAAATACAAAAGGTTCTAAAAGGTCCTCAAACAAACAGAAGCAACAGGACAAAGAACTCTCCTAAGGTGCAAATGGTAAGTTTTTTTTAAAGTCAAATTCAAAACCACCGCAAAACAGGGAATTGAAGAAAAATTTAACGTTCACTGCAAATGTAAGTTTAGAGTGAGAGGAATGAAAAACAACAGAGGACGCAAAAAAAAATCTTTACACTTAATTGTATAAGTTTTACACTAAAACATCAGAAAGATGAATTTGGCAACGGGTACTGATGATGAAATGATTGAGAAAGGAGGAGAGGATGGACAAATGATGAGGATTAACAAAATTAGAATAGTGGACTACAGTTCACTATTACATCTTTTCATTTGCCTCCTGAATCCCGCACAAAGATAAATCTTACGCGAGAAAATCCGGCACACATTTTCCGCAGCTGAGGTCGTAGCTGCAATTATTGATGCACTCAATAAATTGCAATAGAACCTTCACCAAGTAGCAACTCCCTCATTGATTTTGAAAATCCCTCCCAAAAAAATTTTCCCACAACGTTTAATTAATTAGTGTGAAAAGTGGTACAACTTAACTAAATGTTCATAACCTTGAATACAATGAGGGAGGCTAGCGCAGTATCACTTAATCATTCAATGAATGGATGCGAACTGTTGAAAAAAGAAGGTCAGAGAAAAGGAGAGGGGGGAGGGAGGAATATGACTCACTAATTCTGTAGCCATTTATCTGGTTGAAACACAAGCGGAAATTATTCCACATAACAACTGCACAAGGAGACACTCAGTACAGGAATGGCGATGGAAAACTAAGAATACTGAAAAGGGGGAAGCATGCCAAAAACTGATGGTCTCTTGTAGTTCTAAATTACAACACAAAAATCCACTGATTTAAGGACAAAGTACATACAGTGGTAACAAAGAGGAAGCTCCCTTCATTCCAACAATGAGTAATTGTATACCTAAAGAAAATCACCTTCACTGCTATGGCATTCTCCTTCCCACCCACCATGGTCACATCCTTTCTTTGGGCATGTAAAAGTAACCTTCTGCAAATTAAAATGTTGAAAAGAGCTGTGAGCCAGAATTTTTAGAGCAAAGGTTGCAAAAAAAAGGGGGTACAAACATGTACCACTAACCCTTTGCAACAAGTTTGTCCTAAGCAAAAAAGCAAAAAAAAATGTGAACCCAAACAAGAAAGTTGAGCATGTTTAATATTCTTCACCAAGGTAACCTTCTGGTGAACTTTCACTTTCCAAAGCAAACCTTTTACTTTTTGAGGTTTTGTTTCTATTAGACACTCCTGTCTTTATAATAATATCGGTCAAAGTTACCATCCCATCAAAATACAGTTAGTTTCCACTTTATTAATAGCAGGATGGTTCTACATTTTTCTTTTTTCCTTTTTTTTACTAGAGGCATAGTTACCAAGAAAACTGCTGAGCCTTTTAAATTAAGGGTAATGGACACAGCAGGTAGACAAGATGCATGCTTTTCAATTTGTTGATAAATGTTTATGTTTTTCAAGGAATGTAGGGTGAGTTTTTGTTTACTCTGAAAAATTCATGTAGGATCGTGACCGTACCTAACAAAAGGCACAAATGTTCTTGTGTAAATACAAATATTCTGAGGAATAAGCCCCCCCCCAATTGGTTTTAAACTAGGGAGCGGACAATTTGCAAACTTCTGTACACTCCTACAAAATCAACTTTCCACGGGTAATCACCATAAATACATGCCTACTGCAAAACTGACAAGATGAGAAAGATTTGGACTTACCTGGACATTTTGGATACACTTGTACTTTAAAGTATTGATGTAATGTGACATTTTCGCATCACTTATCAATATCCGGGACACTTTTCTGTTACTTCAGAAACGGCATTGCGATATCATGAAGTTGGGACCAAAGCGCAGCTGATCAAAGATATGTATAACTGTGGCTTGTGCACAGTGGTTGCATAGTACATCTGACATGACACTTTACTGCCAGGTCAATAAAAAAAAAAAGTTTATTACATTCTTAAATGCAGCTGTAAGGTCTGATTCACTGTTTCCATCTATATCATCTACTAGTAACATATGTGATCATAATCTCTCCCGACAAACATTTGCCTTTGAATGAGTGTTCATGCGATGTGACATTTTCGTATCATAAATGGATATCGCGAACACTTTTCCTTAATTCAAAAATGAAGTTACATACAGTAGTCCATCCGTCGTGATACTTTTCTGTCACATTTATCAACGAAGTTTCTTACATTCTTGAATGCAACCGTAAGGTCTGATATCCTGTTACCATCTGCGTATATCATCTACTAGTAATGTATGTGATCCCACTCTGTTCCGAGACGCATTCACTTTTTTTTCTACGAGTGTGTAGGCAACACCATTTAGGCCATCACACAACGGTATCGGGAGCAGAATCTCTCGTCAGTGTCATCCGCTTAAACATAGCCATATCGCAACGTTGCAAAAACACCGTTACTTAAATTTTTTTCTCATGACTACTGACACCACAATATAGTAACTATTTACTGCATATAATGAGAATAGCTAGGGTTTGACATGCATTTTACATAACTTTTTGCTCTTTCTCTCTCTAAACAGGTTATAATCATACCTCCTTAACAGATTTGTAGTAAAAAGTGATCTGCTGAGTGCCTCGGTAGAGAAAAAAAATAAACGTTTTCTTTGGCTTATATTACGTTGCAAAAACACCGGTACTTAAATTTTTTTCTCATGACTACTGACACCACAATATAGTAACTATTTACTGCATGTAATGACAATAGCTAGTTTTGACATGCATTTTACATAACNNAAAAAGTGATCTGCTGAGTGCCTCGGTAGAGAAAAAAAATAAACATTTTCTTTGGCTTATATTGACACTACATAGATAATATGAGTATGTATGCAGTATGTGTTTCATGACCCTACCTAGCTTTGCAGAAGGAATGCTGTTGGTTGAAGGTCACCAATATATTTAGCTCTTGGAGGATGCAACAGAGTGATGGCAAGTGATGCAGACAACTGTACTGGTACCTCAACCTCTCAAGATGGTGTTGCGAGACAAAAGTGTCTTTAAAGATTACTGATACTCTAAGAAGACAGGACTTTCACCTGTGGATTAAAGAACTGGTGCTGCTTTAATACTGTGATTATTGCAATATTGCAATACCTTTTTCTCCATGATACCAAAAGTTACTTTCCGGCATGTATCATGGTAAGGAAAGGAAATCCATCAAAAGTCATAAAAATTCTCCAATCTATTACTCTCTTCTCTTGTTTGCTTCAACCCTTAGTAAATGTATTTCTAAGTATAAGTTTCTTCTCTCAGCAAAAGGAGACCATATAATATCAAAAGCTAAACTACCCAAAATCAGTATCCCAAGAGGTTGTCAAGACTGTAACTAATTTGTTTTCAAGTACTGTATTGCAAACATAAATTATCACAAATTTTTGGTTTCGATATAGAGAGATTTTTTTTCACTAAAAAAAAACAATTGTGACACTACTATGCACCAATAGCATGTAGAAAAAGAAAAACTTAGGGCTATTCAAACTCAAGTTCAAAGTAGGTGTGAAGGCAATTTGTACATTTCAACCAGTTGTTTGCTGTAGAACAGAAAGGAACTTCACACCTGTTGCAGTTTTTGGGATCCAAATGTTCTAAAAACCTTCAACAAATTGCTTTCATTAAGTAGCTTAAAAACAGAACCAGAACTTATGACACAAAGATTTACTGAAGTAAAAAGGGTATTACAAAAAGGTCACCAATTGGTCCATTAGTAAGAAGGATTCCCCATTCAAAGGATAAAACAATAAAGCCAGCAGCTACCATACTTTCATCACCTGATAATGCTCTGTTCATTTATTTTTGTCATCCTTTTGTTACAGTTTGCTTTTATTTCCCCCAAAAGAATATAGTATGCTAAAATTGCATCATAATTGTGAGAACATTCATCTATGACCACGGTTATTAACAAACATTAAGACTGTTTTGTTGATCTCATGACCACATAAAATGACACAGAAAGATATAATCCCATTAATCCTTTCTTTCTAGTATTAAATTTGAACATTTATTGAACAACAGCACTTTTTTTTAACAAAAGCAGGCGAATGGTGTCCATACTGTGCAATATCATTCAACTCCTAACAACCAGCATGATAACGATTTGCAGCTACAAGAATTACCTGCACAAAGTTTAGCCTTGCTCTCTTCATGCAAGCTACTTCCTTTTTCTTTCTTGTCTGAATAATTGCACAAAAAAATAATGGAAAGCAAGAAAGCACAACAGCCGATGTACCATATGGTAAATTTCATTGCTGCCGCTAGAAGTTATCCATAGATGGATGAAGCAGCATCTAAGCTCAAAATAAGATGCTATTAATCTGCTATTAATCTGCCATTAATCTACCATTTGGGATGTAAGTTTGTGGTGTAAGCTTGTGAAACCATGCTTCTATGGCTACAAAAAGAAACAATGATGGGAAATTAAGATGCAGTCACTAGCTTGAGGAATCTTACTAAAGCCAAAGCATTTTCCAGTACTTGGATCTCGCAAGGAGCTCCTGCTCTCACACAGGAATCTGTGAGCCACATCTTCTATTCAAACATTCATCTCAGATCTTTGCTCTTCGACGAGTTTGAGAGGCATAGGCCAACTGCACTTTGCACCGAGGACAAATGCAAATTGCAACTACATATTTACAACAAAATCCACAAACACGTAATTTAAAAACGTTGCAATAATGGAGGATAGTTCATAAAGACAAAAGGAAACAATAGGGTACATAAGAGAGAAATGAACTTGGGCTTTTCACATTTACTATTTTTGATGAGGGTCTTGACTTATTTGTTCATTCCAAAGATGTAACTACCATGCCACAATTTTTTTCAATGCAAATTTTTCTTAATAAAGTAAACCTTTGATACAGTATGTGACTATTGGACATGTAAAATCAGGTTCTTTGGATTAGAATATAGCCGACTGTGCACTTTGATTGATTTCCATCCGTTCCTTGGAATGACTTCTTTCCTTTTTTTTCTATGTTTACACTTGCATTTTTTGAAAGCCAAACCAACAGAGGAAAAAGCAATTAACAGAAAAGAAAAAAGAAATTTGGGGCAACATTGAAAAAGAAATTTAGAACATTAGAGAGTAAAACCACTGAAATGGGAAAAGAGAAAATTAAAAGCCAATTATGAATGCATTGAACAAAAAGTAAATAGACAAAGGAGCAAAGCCAAATGCCAACATATGTTTGCTTGTTTACTCACTGTATAGAATTATTGTTTATTCACTGTCCTTTTTATTCACCGATTTCTTTTTTTTTCCTTTTTTTTCATTGCTTTTGCTTGCTCTACCAATAGGTGGTTAAAAAAAAAGGTAAATGAAGAGTTCAAACGGATGAAAAAGGGGAAGATAAATAGCAGAGAAACTGACAGAAATGAGCCGAATCCTTACCGGGGTGACCATCCAGCTCCGTCTGGCTGACACAGAGTAGCTCTGAGCAAGACAGGCAGACAGACAGAGAGGGGGAAAGCAGGAAAAATTTGAACGTTAACAACATGTGGGTTAAAAAACAAGAGAAAAAATTCCTCACGACCAAATGAATTACGACGCAGAGGCCGTGGGAGAAAACTGACAAAAATTGTCTAGGCCCATACACTTTGAAAGGAGAGGGCTTCAGTGGAGTTGCTGTGACCCAAAGGAGAGCAAACAATCTGAATGGCCAATGGGAACATTTTGTTATGCAAAAGGGAGGGGGGAGGGCATGAGTGCATTCAAGAACACGTTTGTCACGCTAGGTGATCATGACACAAACACGAACAATGGAAACCTGTATGAAATGCAGAAATTCTGACTTGGAGAGACAAGACACATGAGAAGTGACTTGGAGTAAGTTCAAACTTACTAAAGTCTCATCTCAATTATAATGAGAGTATAGCTGCCAGGTTTTGACAATAGCATTGAATGATATACAGAGGACATATATATTAATGTATATGCAAATGACAAGACAATGTACATACAAATATATAAGTAAATTGTGCAAACATTTTTCTTGTATGCAGTCAACATACACAATGCTTGTAGTTCCAATACGGGACTCTGGTAACATCAGATTTGGGCCAAAATTAAAATTTACTTCTTCTATCACTATACTTTCTGTAATAATAACTGACACATTTCCAGACCTTGTTTATGTTTGTGCACACCTTAGAAATGCATTCTCTGAAATGAAAGGTTACACCGGGAACACCATGCTCTTGTGATTTTCCAATCACAGCACTCCCTTGCTTAAGGTCAAGCACTGATTGAAGATACATTAGGTCGTTGAAAACTTAAAAAAAAAAAAACCTTTAAATCGAACAAATTTGGGGAACGAGACAGGATGGTTGGTTTCCAACTGACTAAATCTGATGAATTTTAAGATACAACCATCGTGGCTACATTAAAAGTATGGTATGTGCAGGCAATCAACAGACAGAAAAGTCTACAAACTTCCAACAAAACAGACGAAACACACAACAATAGCAACACCAGGAGGCTTTTACTCGTATCACCATAAAAGGTCTTCATCACTTACGGCAATCTGTTATATTAAATTCACTTCTTTCACTTGTGAAAATATATTAGAATAAAAACAAAAAAGTAAGATGTGCAAGAATTGCACGGACACCAACAACGTTACATTATCACAGGAAAGCTAAGTTTCATGGCATGTCTTCAGGAGAAATCTGCTGTACAGAGTAGAACATATTTCTGCTCGTCTTATGACCCTCCCTCGACATCTTATCGGCTGACTAAATCGTAGTCAGAGAGAAATCCTTGCCCTCTGCATTTTCAAAAATCTGAACGACATTTCAGTTGTTTCCAATACAACAATATGACCACTGATTGATGAATTTGGTAGGACAACTACCTGAAATACTTGATGTACAAAGAAATTTAACCTAATCACTCATCAAGTAAATATTAAATTTATGATGCAGGACTTAGAACTACAGCAAACTAATACTACGACACACAAAAAACGACAGACCTTTCCTAGAAATATCAAAGAACTGATTCAATGTCATGCTACAGCAGAAGGTTAAAACTAGGTCACCAATTTCACCCTTTGACGAAAAGTTGAATCGAAGCGAGTGCTGCGATGCAGACCAATTATGGTATGGACTGTGGAGAGGTTGCTAAAAATACTCACTGTGACTTTGTCTCTCATGTGTAACACCAATAAAATTCAATTTGCTTCTATATTACCCTGACTTACAATATAACCACTGTTTAAATGACACTCCTTCCTAGTAAGGCATAACTACATGTTTCATACGCTTTTACAATCCTCAAGAAACTTCAGGCAGATTGTACAGAACCAAACATATTTCTAAAGATTGGAGAAACAACAATTGCAGTACAAGGCATGCAATGTCCTCACCATCTCTAGGGAACCATGTTTCTTACTAATAGAAGAAAATAACCACTTTCCTCCAAACATCTCACTCCCCACTCAAATATGGAAATCAAGCAATTAAAGATCATTATGTACTTCCCTCTGCTTCGAAGACTACAAATGTCCGATGATGAATTTATCAAAGATTATATGTCAGAAAAAAAAAATATGGAAAACCTCTCACCGACTATTCCGGCGGATCCGTTTTCTGCTGCCACCATCAGGCACGTCTTCCCTGAATTGTCTAAGAGCCTGATCTGGCCTCCGTGACTGAGTAACAGTTGAAGGCATTCCACCTGGTCTGTGAGGGCACTGGCATGGAGGGGCGTCCTAAGAGGGGGATGGAGGAAGAAAATATGGAGCAACGCACAAGAAACTAGATCACACTTGATACCAAGCAAAATTACTGAAGGAATCTGATGCAGGCTGCAGGGAGTAAAATTTTCAGTGCAGACTTAAAAAGTGGATTTGAATTTTACTTTGAACATAATTATGCATGATTCAATAAGTTTTGAAGAATGAATTTGGTGAATTACAGAGTTTCATACGAAACGATTTAATAGTTAGCATTCCTCGCTTAGTTACTATTAGCCTTGGAATAGTGCAGGGCCTCACCTTAAAACAAAATCAAAATATAAAATTTATTTATTGAGAATTCTAATTTTTTACGACCACTGGCAGACTAAAGACTGACAGGATACACACACAAAATTGCCAAATGCTAGACCATACTTGGAAAACCTTTCATCCAAAATGGTGGCATTGGTCTAGAATATTTCAGGACTTTACTAAATTTCAGCATGTGGTAAATACTTCATATAGTTTTTACTTCCATATACCTATGTTATCTATATATGGGTATGAGCAAAAATCAATATCAGTATTATGGATATGAGGTGCAATACCACTATACCCACGAAAGCGATATATCGACGGACCTTGGGCCTTGTCACAAGTTTCTGTTCACAATTATTCGCGGGAGGACTGTCAGAGCTCATTTGTAAAAAGGCTACGTGACAGAGCAAGCTGGGCCTCCCTCACGACTGTCTATCCATCACGGATCGGTAAATTACTGTACTGCACATGGCATTTTCAACACATCACTGTATCTACTTTGACTGATAACACAAATTCAATTGTTCTGACAACTGTGAGGGCTAACTCTCAAGGAAAATCACACGTTACAAATAAAAGTTTTCAAAATCCCTGCCATTGCATCAGTACCTGTTCAGAGCATTTCCATGTTTTGCATTCATTTGGCACGACACTGCATGGAAAAGCACCAAAGGTCTTTCTCGTAATCACACATCAACAAGAGCTTGTTTTACGCATGGTTGTATCATGCTTTCTGTTACAAAACTGAAAATCAAGTACAGCTGACTTGAAACAAAGGTCACTTTCTCAAAGCTTGACCTTCTTCTCTCAGAATTTTCCTTGATCTAATGCTATCGACAAAAAAAGGAAAACTTAAGCTGCAGGCTTACCTTCCCTTCGAGTCTTGTAAGTTAACGATTTGGTCCCCGAGGGTTTCTATCAACATTTCAACGCATGATTCATTATCGTTTAGACTGTGAAGTGGAGAAGAGAAAACAAAAACCACTGTAAATTCAGCGTACAATTAAAACAAACAGCTTGACAACATCAAGGATTGAAAACATTCTGAAGGATAATAAATCATGGAGTGAATTCATCTGCAGATGTGTTTTACTCCTGTTGCTCACAAATCAACTTCCATGTTAATAAATTTCTGAAGGTTAAATTGCAAAGAGTGTGAATAGTGCATCAAATCTTCTATGTATTTCCTTCGATTTTGGTTGAGGATTTTCCAGAAGGTGATTGACTTCTAATCGTACGTTCGAAGATCTCTTCACCAGGAATGCAGAATCGGTTGCAAATAACTTACACTGCACAGTGAAGAGCTGTGAAGGAATTCCCCTCCGAGAACATCTCTGGAATCTGTTCAAGAAGGAGCTCCACGCAATTCTCGTGACCTGGGGGGAAAAACGATGAAGGAAGATTCAACATGGAAAGTTCAAACTCACCACTTGGAAAAGAAACAGCAGCTTGAGTGTTTATGATAATCTATTCCCTACACATGCAAAACTACCTCTCCCTCATACATTACTCTCCCCACATCCCTCCATTCTAATAACCCATCTCTCCGAAACATTGTCTCTGTGATTCTTCCCCTACCTTGCTACCTTTTAGGATGACAGTTGGTTCAGAATGTGCCTGGAAGGAGTGTCTGACTCAAAGTAAAGATATTAACATCTAAAATGATGCTTCATTACAACACAGGATGATACTCTGACTGTCGGTGAACTGCCATAGATGGCAGCCTTCCAAATAATAACCTATCTTACTAGCACATTTTATGGTAAGGAAAACACATCCAGTTTTGTATCGCAGTGATATCGCTCCCTGCTTCGCATGATTTATCCAGGAGTGCAACTGCCATCTTTGGTGACGTTCTTTTCAATTGCTTAACCATAAAACATGAAAATTAACAATATTGAAGATTTGTTTTGGTCTTTTCTCTCTTACCATTGTAGCATGCCCAATGAAGAGGTGTGAAACCTTGTTTATCCACATGGTTGCTGGTGCCAGCTTGGAGGAGAGTGCCAAGGATCCCCACGTGGCCACAGGTCGCAGCCATGTGAAGAGGAGTACGGTGGTTGATGTCTCTCCTTGAGGTATCTGCTTTGGACTGAATCAGAGCATCAACACACTCTTCATGACCGTTGGCAGCCTGTAATTTTGAGGGGAAAGGAAACCTGTCAATGCTACACGGAGAAACGAGAAATTGCCTTGAGGGGCTTCTTTTAATTTGCTTTTTCAAGAGCAGGAAACCTCATTAATGTGGAATGAGGACATCATGAGGACTCACATGCAGGCTAAAAATAAACAATTCCTTTAAAATGCAAAACACACTCCAAGTTCATATGCACTGAAGAGAGGCAAAAGGGGGCTACAGGAACATATACATTTTTTTTATGCATTTAGATGTGCCACATGTGCACACATATAAACTGTTATTTTATCGCTCTCAGTTATCTGCATCTTACCCTTCTTGTAGAACAAGATTGTGACATACGTTTTGAAAATTAAATCTTTAGTGTAAGATGCGGTATAGAGTCACACACTGCCACTGTTGCTACTTTTCATTTGATCTCATCTTGCCCTAAAATGCTTATGTCAAGCTCATTTTCACGATGAAGATCTTGGATATTTCAATCAATCTGCCATGATGTGTAGATTCACCCGTTTTCCATCTCAAGGTTACGGCATCATTTCACTTTGCATATTACCCTGATCTGTGGCTTCGGTTTGTCTCTACAAACATATTGCAGACTACATCTTGATCTCAAACACCATGCATGATTCACATTGCGGGGCCACTTCTGTTTCACTATTTACATAGCTTTATCTCACTAAACCTCTTTCATGAGCATTTCCACAAGGCTACATAGGTTCACACATTTAAACCATTTTCTGTTACATTATTCCACATAGCTGTACCTTGGCCACTAGGCACAGATGTTTTTCAAAGCACATCCTGGGATTCTGGCTTGATTTACAATGCCCTACAGAGTCACATATTTTCAGCATTTCTGTTACATCAATACAATTTTTAAAGTAATGCAAATTTTAGTTAATACTATTTCTTACCACTCTGTTACCAGAGGTTCTGTAATGAAAATCTTCAGAATATTCCAAACTTATCTATATTATGGCAGAGAGTCCCATATTTAGAATTCTATTAACCTATTTATGTAGTTTGCTCCATAATGTTACACAGAGTCACCTAGTTTTTCAGCCATTCCTGTTCTACTGTAGAAAGCTCTATCATACCATGGATTATTGATGAATACATTTGAGGTTCTATCTAGATCAATAATGTGGCATAAAGTCGCACAATTAAGCAGCTTCTTTTCAGTTATTGATGTAGCTGTATCTCTATCTGGAGTTGCCGATGTACCTCTACGTGGCGCTGCTCTATGACGACTAATCTCGAATTTTCTATGTTGATCTATGTTATGCAGCACAGGGTCACATATTTAACCCGACTCTTACCCCTCTATGTAGAGCTGTTCTGTGATGAATATCTTGAAGATTCAGTTTAGATCTGTAGTGCAAGAGGAGGAGGGTAGCGTCTATGTGTCCATTACTGACAGCAACCATGAGGGGGGTCCTTCCCTGGTCATCGACAGAGTTGACTGCATCATCGTTTTCAACGTTTTCCAAAAGTATCCGCAAGCACTCGGCGTGCCCATTGTAAGCTGCCATCGACATGAAAACAAAGGAAGTGAGTCTGAATCAAGAAAACTGGACATCTATTTCCAATCAAAACATCCAATTAGATGATACATAGTTGGTAATCACTAAAATGCCCCCACCTCCCACACACAGAGCATCCTGTCTAGTTTTGTCCAACACATAACTTGTCAAAGAGGACCAGCAACTGTTTTCCTGCAGTCTCGGACTGGTGCCTGACCAAAGGAAGCAAACCATTATTATTTTCACACACTTCTATCAACCTGCCTGCCTAACTCTAGGGTTAGCCAGAACTTAAATAAATAAGACCTATATTACAATATGGTGACCTAAAAAATGTCATAATGATGTCCAGAGAGAAAAAAAATGATGCAATACTTCACCAAAGATACAATTAAATTGCACAATTTTGAAGTCATGTGATCACCTCAACTTTCGATCTGACGGAATTCATTACTGGCAGTTCACTTCGCAGGTGCTGAACATTAAACAACCCCTACCTGAGGCATGCAGTGGAGTCCTCTTGGAGACGGAGTCATGTACTAAGATGGGGGCACCCTGCAAGACTAAGGACTCTACGCATTCGGCATGGCCTTTGAAAGCGGCTAGGTCAAGAGCGGTCCGTCCGTTTGCATCTTCTACATCAAGGGCAATAACAGATCGCATGAGTACACCAAGGGTGTCTGCATGACCATTATACGCCTGCAAAATAGAGCCACATATGAAATAATAAGATATCAAATATCAACATGTTTACAAAATTACTCGATATTGGTATAGGAACGTGATAAAGTTTCATACATGCTTCCTTTCCATGCTATCTGTGACAAAACATTTTCTCAAACCACACATCCTTCCTCATCTGCAACAAATGATGTATGAATCCATCCGCGTTGAGCGACCTGGTAAGATACGTTATTCAGAAAGGTCAAGCTAAAAGACAAATTTAACTGAGGCATTACCTATCGTGAGTTTTACCATTTCGATGTTCAACATCCCCAAAACTTGCAGTTATAACAACACTGTGTGCAAAGTGTACAAAGCCAACATGCACCCTACAGTGGGAAGCTGCTCGAGCAGAGGTCCGTCCCAGAAGTGTTAAGCTTTGTGGTACTGTACTTACTGCTAGATGGAGGGGTTCAGTTAAAGGGCTAGGTCCAGTAATGTCTGATGCTGTTATAGATTCCCTGAGCTGAAAGGGCAAAATAAAGAACAACAGAAGATTAGATAAACAATTAACTTTAATGCAAGATTGTCTCTGACTTATACTGTTAAATAAAAACACCAAGAAAAAGGAACAGTTTCTCAAAGTTCTATCTGTCTTTCTAAAGTCAGTAGCTGGACTCTGCGACATTTCAACTAAAAGACCTTGGCAATTTTCTTACCACTGGTCATCAGGACACCCACAATTTTAGGCACAGAAAACCTGTCCAGACATCTTGCATAATTTAATTGTTACCAACACAAACTTAAGACAGGACATCAAGAAAGATACTCCACAAGTGTCACCAAAATCTGGCATTGTGTTTCTATGGCAGCCATAATACAATATGGGACCTGATTTTTAACTACTTGCAGATGCACATTGTGGAAAAATAAGCAATTTCCCCACTAAAAGTCCCTCCAAATCCATGGTAAAAAGTACTTTTGACAGTACATCTCATCAAAGTCTTACGGTGAATTAACGATAATTCCAAAATGAGCCCCAATTTTAAGAAATCCTTGATACTTAACATTTGAACGTCACTGTAAAGACATCAGAATACGACTCCCTGATTATCTACCCGCGGGTAAACTTTATGATTCCTTCATTCAACCGATGACGTCTACCCAATGGTAGCATGCCTCTACGATAGCAACTAGCTTGGGAGTAATGGCTACAGAAGCTGTGCTAGAAAAGCACCCACCCAATAGTAACATGTGACTGAAGCACCATCTACCAACAAAAGTACCATCTACTGTAGTTAGTTCTAAGCAAAATCTTGCTAGGAGAGCCAGCAACTATCACTGTTAGCTTCAGCTTTTAGTTTCCCACACCCAAAGATAAACAAACCAACAATGGATTAATTGACAATGGATTGAATCAACTTCTTGAGAAGTGATGAACTGTATTAGAAACAAATAAGTGTGAGATCATGATTATGTGTATAATGTGTTAGAAAGGAGTAAGAGTGGTCCTATTTTTGGGGGTGGTGAATGGAAGTAAGAGCCCCCTGTTCAATGTATGTCTGATACGCAATGAAGCGATGGAGTGGGGTGCAAAGAGGGGGGAGGAAACTTAAAATACTGTGGCAAAGGCAAAATGGACCTTGTATCTGGCAAATGTCTTCCACATGAGAGAAAATGAAAGGCTTGCTCCAGTTAGTTCCCCACAGGTGCTATTTACAGAAACCACTTCAGATATTATACCAGAGTTACAGGAAAATTTATGACATTTGCAAGGATTCACAGCTTAGGGAGGCAAAAAAAAACAGGACAAAACCCTATCCGGAGAACATGGCATTCTGGTTTAAATCAGTTTATGTCTCTTTTCTTAAAAATGTTCTGATATAGACACACAAAATGGAGGTTGGTCCATTGCAAATTCACGTAATAGTTCAATTCTTTAATCTATGGACGAAGACCAGTTGGTAGCGAATATGCATAACTGCTGGCGATTATCACACACCATCTGGTTTACATATCAGTCAGTTTATAAAATGTTACAACACTGTCTGCTATATGGGTCAAAGTTCAAAATAACCTTTAAATGATTGGTGGAGAGGTAGTAAGGAACAAACATTAAAGTGATTGCATATACAGAAAAAACGGAAGGATAAGATTCTGTGTGAGCATAAGCCTTTTTTATTTAAAAAAGGAAAATAAAGGCGATGTTGTACATGGACAGCCATCATTCATTGAATGAAAATGACAGTAATCACTCTGAAAAGCACTGGAAACGACATGAAATCAGTAAAAAGACAAAAATCATATTTGAAAATGGAAGTTCCCAGTATAAGTGTCTACATAATGAATATGTAACAGTATGTACAGGTGTCACTGGTGTATCTAAAACATCCTTTTCAAGTCGTAGCTCCTCGACTGGCATCGGGAATTATAGTATTCAGTGAAACGCAGTGCTGCATTTACAAATAATTTACACACTGATGGCATCATCGTGGCATCAGTGCTCAACTGTTTTGACAAACTGAACATTTACTACCAGAATATTTCCAATTGGCTTGTTCAAAGAAGTGCACGGTCAAGCTGAATGAAAAATGGTTGACCGAAACATTGTCGTATTTTGACATTTTTGTCGTTCTGTTAGAAGACTTTGAACTGTTGTGGTAGAATTTGCACCCTGAAACCTATTTGTCGTCCCAAATTGACTGAAGGGTGCAACTGAAAGACATACTAAACTTTTGGACATGGAACTTCGATGTCCTCTACTTTCGGCCTATGCACAGAACCACTTTAAAATGGGTTTAATAATCTAGAATCACGGATAACACTAAACATCAAATTTCACCACATGTGAAATTAGCAAATGTTGTTGACTGTCTGAATAATATGGCAGGGAGGACAGAGTGAGAGGACATTGGGATGGGAGGGGATGGGGTGGGTGGGGCACACTAAGACTGGATGGACAAATGTGTGTGAAAGACAAGCATAGGAAACATAAGGTTACCTGCAGAGACACCACTGTCTCCAACATTGATTATGCAAGGGATGGTAAGTTAGTCAAATATGAGGCCAGGCTTGCATTAAATCTATTGGCAGAATATAATATTGGCAACAGAAAAGTAAAGCGTGTTTGTCGGGACTGCAAATTTGATAAAAAGCTATGTCAAAGGAGCAATATTGGTAGTACCCTAGTGAGCGGTATTGAAAGTCTTTTTTAATCAAATAAAGACAAAAAACTTTTCTCCATGACGACTTCACTGTTGTGGAGATTCTTGTAACAGTCACCAATTTTTTGAAAGAACACATGCTTTAATTATGGACTGTGTCGAGAACCCAGGATCAAACTTTGTTGCGTCAAACTTGCTGCATAATGTCAGCCTCAGCATAATGTTAGCCTTATGCATTCATAACCTGCAATGTCAGTAGCATTCATTAAAAGGTCCTAAATAGAGGGTTCTGATACATCCAAAGAGACAAAGGTGTGATGCAATCGGTAAAAGAGACAACATTTCCATTCATTCATGTCGCAAGAGGTCCTAAAGAAGTTTGAAGAAGCTACAAAGTATGTTTCTTGAGAGTTTAAGTTTATTGGTTATTGGTGGTTATTCTCTGCTTTAGTCTCTAACGTTTAATCTAAGCCAACCATCTAAATGCAAACCTCACCTACATGTACCACTACAAATGACATTCAAAAATATTATCTTTGAAAAACAAAACTCACAATTATTTCCATACATAACTGTGTGAAGGATACAAAAGTAAAAACAAAAGATACGAAGCAAAGGATGTGTGAAAAAAACTGGAATAAATGCAAGATAGAGCAGAGCATGCATAAAAGACGAACCACGACAGAGTGAATGCGTTTTGATGGTGAAGGTAGAAGATTCGCAGCAAAAGGTCAAAACTAATTTTCCCCGACACTTGTGGGGGTACCAAACACAACCATCCTTGTATATTGACAGCATTTTTGTTGACCAATTCACCAGACGTTTTTGGAGTGGGAACTTTGACCATTTCATCAGAATTCAAGGTGGTCTTTGCAAAAATCAAAATTCCTCTCGTATCCCACGAGTTCCACCACTACGAGTTTATTTCATGTAGTAGAGGGATAACGCTAGGAAGATAGCAGTAACACCACTGCTAGATGCAGCAATGCTAACATCGAAGGGTCGATGGATCTCACGCAGACCACAAAGCTTGATATTTAAATCAGAACTATCATGTTATGAAACTCAAAGAATGACATTCACATCCCTTCCTGTCTGTTGGACTTAATACAGGTGAACCCAAATAATAGCTTCAACAACTTGAATGCCACCATTAGCTAATGCATACAATTCAACTCAGAGAGAAATGAATATTCATCGCAGCATTTCCAGCAACGTGGCTGATGTATTTATTATGGAAAGGACTTCTGCTTGGGCTTTGAGGAAATTTAAAATGTTGACTTCTGCTGCAAAGAATTATCAGACTGGGTTCCAGGAACAATAACAGTGAAAAACCTACAGCAAATAGTAGAAATTTAAGCATCAAATTATTCATGTTTGCTGGATTGCCACCTTGACCACATCAAAAAGTGGTTTAAATGTCAAGTATAAACAGAGAACAAGAACATTGTACATTTGAGAGTCTACATGCAGAAGTCCACAATCAAACCTACTGTCAGCTGAAGCAGAGCCAAAATTGTCTCTTCCTTTTTTAAACATACACATTTTGTTAATGCCACCTAAGTGAGTATCTCACAAACTTTCACTTGTGTATGGTTTGCGACTGAATTTTGCAAATTTCTCAATTATTAGCAACAGGGTACCAAAACTGTCACCTTATTCCAGGAATTGCAAAAGCATCACTAGCAATATTGGACATGTTCAAAATTTTCTGTGACAATTTTGTGAAAATCTAACGCCAAATGACAGCAAAGTTCTCAGTGCTGTAAAACTAGCAATGTGCATTTTGTAAAAATTGCCCTTGGCCAAATGTCTTCTGGTTTTGCTTATGTTGTTTGCAAAATTAGTGATAAGTTGGTACAAAGTTACTGCTAATATTTTTGTGACTGTCTGGCATAACTTCGGCATTCCTGTCTTCAAGCGAGACATATTCACTTACTTTGGACGTTTATTTCTGTGACTATTGCATTTTCAAAATGCAGAAGTCACCAAAATAAACATGAAAATACGTCTCCAGTTACACAAAATGTCTTCAGGTAGACAAATTTGCACATTCACTTTTGCCACTGTATTGCATTCAGAAACACAAAATTTGTCTTCATGAGATACTGGCTTTGAGGTAAATATTTGTCGACAACACATTCGCTACAATGTCTGGCACAAAAGTTCATGACCATGGCAAAAGAAAATGAGTATGCCTTAACTCTGGCATTGCAACACTGTGAGTCACAATGGCTACATATGTCTGCACTTCCCCCTCAAGGAAAACAAACATGGAATACAGTAAAAACAAACATCAAGCTTGCTCAATTTAAGAAGATAAAATGTCAAACAGACCTTCTCTGCCACAAGGTTGTGTCCAGCTGCAGCTGCGTAGTGCAGTGGCCTGTAGCCATGGGTATCGTGCAAGGAAGGATTGGCCTTGTTATTGAGAAGATGTTCCACACAGCTGCAAAATGGAGGGGACAGGAAAGTGAGGGGAGGGGGGAAGAAAGAATCACAAATTAGCACACATCAACAGTCTGAAGCAATGTGACTATGAATATGCTCATTGTACAATATCAACTACTCCAGTTTGCATGTATAACATTTCACGACTTTGGAGGGAAATTCCTAGATCAGAAGCGAAAGTTGCAGGCTGAATTTACGGATAAACTGACGAGCGAATGCAAGAGAGATAGATCCCAGATGGAGGAATGGCATTCGTATCATGTAAAACACTGTTTGCTTTGGATACTTTAAAAAATATTGCTGAGAAATGCACATAAATGAATCTCTGAGTAAAAGTATAAAAGCTATCATTCCTGACAGGAATGATACAATTTTCTTCAAAATTACATGAAAATTCATATGCCAGTCACACTTGAAGGAATCACCAGGGGATAAAAGTACTTTGAGGGTGTTGCATTAGGGTCATGTGGAAGGTTAGTAAAACGTACAAAATCTGAAGAAAAAAAACCACCCAAAAGATGATAACGCTCACTAACCATGCACTGTCTAGATTCTGACTCAGGTTTTGATAGAATAGGTAACTTAAGCCAGAGGTCCTAGCAAACAAGAAAGACACAAGATTCAAACTCAATTAAATTTCTCATCTCCTGGGAATGGAAAATCTCTTCTAGTTCTTTTACTTGGTTGCTGTGCAGTTCCTCGTTCTGAGATGAGAGGACGAAGCCTTAAATTTATGAGTGAATGACTGTTGTCACTTTGATTAATTTTGGTGACAGGCATTGCATATACAGAACATTTACTTCAACTAAAAATTTTGACTGTGCGGTGCAGGATGGTGCCAAGGTAAAATGACCCTTAAGTGCACTAAAGTCTGTTTCTAAAAGACAAAACTTTTTGAGTATGATTCAATTTTCACAACAAAGATTAAGAGTGACCTAATACTCATGTCGATCAAGATAGACTCTCTACATACCAGTCAATAAATCTTGCATACTTTGTACGTTTGTGTTCTCTAGCAAAATACGATGTTTGCGACGACAGAGGAAACTAGAGACATAGACCTCTGGGGCTATCATATAACCAATGCCAGGATAATCTCTGTACCAACATAGATCTGTGTACCAGTATTGAAAACAATGTGGCTAAAGCCCAACTGCACTACATGGTATCTTTACTTTAAAAATTGTGGCATTTTATATCAACCTTTAAAATTGAAAAATTTCTCAAAGTAAAGGACACTGCGCTTTTCTAAAAATATGAAATGAAGCCAACCCTGTTTGAGCGACACTGTCCGTCGACCGAAGTAACTCTACCCTAATTTAGGAGGGATTTCAAACAATGACAAAACACACACTCACTCTGCTTCTGAATCGGACGCTGCTGCATAATGGAGCGGAGTGCATTTCTGAAAGTCTAAGTGGTTGACGTTGGACCCCATCGCGACCAGGGACAGGACACACTGATGGTTGGCATTGCCAGCTGCATAGTGAAGAGGTATGCGCCCCTGGGTATCCGGGACGTCGAACGACGCCCCGTTGCTTATCAGGAGCTCCAGACAGTCCACATTCCTGCACAAGAGAGCATGTTCACAAACGTTGCAACAGCTGTTACGATGGCATTGGAAAGAATACCAGAATGGTCACCCACTGTTTTCTGATATATTCCTTTTAGTTGCAATATGAAGGTGCACTTTAATTCACTATGCTACAAAAAGACAGTTTCAGTTTATTTACTAAGGAGTAAGCAACAACTACTTCTAATGGACTTGTACACTTAATTGGTCATTGTGTGAGAGTCTTTTCATTACAGTTTCGTAGGTAACACCAAGGTCACACCTTTCATCACCAGACTCAATTGGGTCACCTTAAAACTACCACCAGGAAGGTCTAATCACTCATGACACCCAACAATCAAGTAAAAACTGTCATTGGTGGGATGATGTAGGCCGCTCCGCAGAACCTGCACTGAAAAATCATGTGTCATTTAACTCTGATGACCAGTTATTGCACCACAAAAAGGGACAGTGATCTTTCTTAAAAGTAAAAGACCACTGTTTTTCTTAGCACTAATGAACCAATGCTAGTTAACTATCATATAAGGCAATTGAGATAATTGTAAAAGCATGCTTTGCTTTTTTGTTTTTTCCTACAGCAGAATTTTTTGCATGACACTCACCCAGAACAGGCCGCACAGTGAACCGGCGTCCTGTTATTTACGTCTACTGAATTGACATCACAACCTGTGAGAAATAGATGGAGAGATGGAGGTGACAAGTGAGAGGAGAAAAATATTGAGAAGGACAAGACCCTTTTATCTAGTAACATTCAAAATCACCCATACAAATGCTCTTAATGGCAGGTTAAAGAAGCAATTAACTTGCTATTGCGCCCTCCTCCTTGTCCTCTCTCTCTGGTACATACCTGAATCTAATATTTTGTCCTCTCTCTGGTACTTACCTGAATCTAATAATTTCTTACAGCAGAGGGTATACCCGTTTAGTGCAGCAAGGTGTAGAGGAAGCATCCCATGTATTCCCCGTCTGTGGGTACAAGAAAAAGGTGAATATGAAAAGGACTTTCACCTTGTTGTCTCTTTCTTTGCTCATGTCACAGACAAATTTCTTAACGTTAAATGCTTGCGAAGCTAAAATTTTGTTTGGTCGACACAAGTTTACATAAACAATAGTATTAATTGCTAAATCAACAAAAATTTAGAGCACCCAGTTCGTTATATTTCAGTATCAAATAAAACTCCTGGACTCATCCCTTTACAATGAAATATCAATTTTTTTTCACATTCTACTCCACATTGTATCCAAATTCCCAACATGAAGCACAGAAATTTCCACTCTGGTAATGCAATTTCCGAAGCGTTTTACAGTTGAAAAACCACAACAAAGACATTCTTCTAGACTGGCCAGTGCCACACACCATCATATCAGTAAATGCACAGATTGCAGCAATTGTGGCCTGGCTAATTTTCATATTCTAACCCAATGGAGCTCAGACTTTGCACGTAAAATCTAATGAGCTCAATACATAGAGACACTCAAACCCAGTTTGAATGTCCAGTTACACGAACGTGGACCATCCTTCTTACTCAATGTCTTTTACTGTATTCTGACATATTTGTACACTGTTGTTGCTAATTTCTTGGACATTCAGTTGTTTTGTATGATACTTCGCCACCTGATGAGGAAGATGTGAATCTTCAAATATTTTCCTGTTGGTATGCATGCACTCCAACAACTTTTTAATTTCAATTTGCGGTTTTGTATGGTTCTGCAATGTACACACTGCAGAGACTCTTTGGAATTAGGGAAGCTATGACCGACTTCTCCAGGGATATGAGGACACGCAGTTAGATGGAAATTATCTTCACTACTTAGCTGCTTCCAATTTCTCAGATGCAAAACAGTCTGGATTACAATATTTCACATAAAACTGTTCAAGCTATGCTACAACAGGATTGGTACTCACATTTTGTAACTACAACATACAATTAGTTGACCATACATACACACTGAGATCAATCCACATGTACTGCTTGCCATAAACTCAATCACGTCTTTAAATTATTCAAAAAGAAATGCCCAAGCAAGCATTGTTGCTAAGATGTTGCTCTGCTAAGCAAAACTTTATTAGGCTGCTGATACAGCTTAGACTGTCAATGACATTCCTTACATAGAGGCGTCGGCTTCATTCTCTAAGAGGGTAGCTAGGAGTTCCTGCTGTCCGTGTTGGGCAGCTAGATGAACTGGTGTGTTACCCACGGCATCACAACAGTCAATAATAGCGCCTGGAGAGAAAAAAGGAGAAGGCGAAATGTGAACAGGTGAATACGACTGACTGAAAACAAATGGGCAAAGTTAACATCAAACCCGTACAATCCAGAGTCTACCCACACCCAACACAACAGTCAATCATACATCTGGAGCAGAGAAAATATGAGAAGAATCTGACAGATACTTAAAGGTAATGAAAAAGATTTTACCATTTTGTTATTGCCAATTTGGTTTTATCTTCTGTTCCCTTAACTTGAACTGATTTCCATTGTGTTATTGTGTTGAAGAAATTTTTCCATTTGGCAAAGCAAGAATTCCATTTCACGGAGACAATGGAACATGGGAATCAAGTCAACTATCTATGTTTTCAGTGGCCTATGGCTTCTTGGATCACACTTACATGACACTATTATTTGTTCACAAACGATGTAGGTAATACTGAAATTGCTACACAGTTGGACACTTTCATATTTTGAAATATTTCTTCTTTTTTGTCCTCTGGATATTTTGTCTTTTGCTTTCCAGTCTGTACTGAAACTTTCGTGATTTTGTTTTTCCACTTTCTGTGACACTGTTAACTCTTGTCTTTACCTAAACAGCTACATTAAAAAGCAGAGTCACGACATATCGGATCCGCAGAACTAGACAAGTCATCTTTTTCTCAGATATGTGTGTTTTTTTAACATCTGAATCATAAAGGAACAACTCACCTCTATCTAGTAAAACTTGGGTAACTGCAAGGAAAAACAAAAGCACTGAGAGAGAAAACTTTAAGAATTACTTACACAATTTCATTGGCTTAGACTGATAGAAATCACTATCTTCTGCAGGCATACTTCACTGTTAGAAGGTGCGCAACTGGTACAGACAGGTCTTCCATAAATGAATTCCACTAACATTCCAGTAACATCTACAATTTCTATATAACTACAAATTGGAACCCGTTTTTCATGGATATCCGTTAAACTCCCTTCATCAACAACCTCTATTTAACTGTGACTCACTACCGAGAAATGTGTCTTATTTACCAGCATCATTCGCAAACATCTTTTTTTTTTTCAGTTCGGATCATTTTCATTGTAAATGTTTACAAGGAAATTGAGTTTCCTTATTGTGCTCATCAAATCCTACCTTTGGAAACTATGATGGGTTTTGCAAACTGAGATGGTATAAACATTGCTGTGACATTTCCTGCCCTGAACACTATACGACACAGTCAGGAATCTAGATATCCCAGACAACACCAAAAAAAAAGAGAGAATAAATATGAAGTAACCATATTTATTCCATTCACTCACCTTGTTCTATAACACTACTGGCCCTAGTAAACTGTCCCTGTAAAGCTATCATGTGTAACGGTGTCCTCCCCTCCTTGCATTGCACCTGCACCTCGGCACCTTCGTTCAGAAGGACCTCTAGACAGATCCCACCGTGAGGAGAGACAGCGGCAAGGTGAAGTGGAGTCTGTATGAAAAACAAAAAAAAAAAGAATATCTTTCTCTCCGACCAGAGTCTTTGATGTACACTGGATACATTTCACTTTGTGCTAGCAAATTAATTGTGAGTGTGTCTTGAAATTCCAATCCTAGGAGAACCGTCTTCGGGACAAATTCTTAAAAGCAAGTATGCAGTAATGAAATACCAACATTAGCAGGCATCACGTACAATGGTGACTATATGCAAGACACTCATAAATTCTAAATTTAAAAACTGAAGTAGATGACAGCTATGGAAAGCAAGTAAGCTCTTTTACCTTCATAAAAATGGTGACAAAGACTCGCTCAAGAGCTAACTGCAGCGAGTCACTCAAAATGAATAATTAATCGTTGGATCAGAACGACATTCAGACAACTCCACACTTCCTTTCATTTGACACCTGACTGTACAAAGCCAATAACTTACTAATCCTCTTGGCAGCTCCTGTAAACTCTTGACAGACAGAGGAGCAGCTCAAAGTACAAATCCACACCACTGTGATAATAAAAGCAGAGGCAACTGAGGGAAGATGTTTTTCAACGTACAATGAATCCCTCCCCAACTCCCCCACCACCTCTAAAGATGCATGAACCACACAAATAAAAGAATGAAACCCCCCAAGCTAGGTCATAGAATGACTTACTTGTCCTTTTTTGTTGGATACATTGCATTGTGCTTTGTTGAGCAGGAGTTCTCTCAGGACTAAGTCATTACCATTCAGAGCGGCTATATGCAACGGCGTGTTTCCGCTGGCGTTCGTGAGGTCGATCTTAGAGGAGAGGAAAGAAATGATGTGAAAGGGAAAAAAAGGAAAAATGAACTGATGTTAAAATGATATAATTACCGATGAATTACACATAATTTACAGATGAAGATTGACACAAACTGCATCTATGGTCCTCTGCTTTTGAGAAACAAAATAATGAAAAACAAAGTCAAGGCTTTGAGTTTCTTAGAAGACAAATGCAGGCTACCTTAATACTATTTACAGGTCATGGATACTATCATGTCCAGAAATTCCCATCACAGATTTCAACAGAGATTGTGCAGCCCTGCATGTAGCGCTTTTTCTGAGTCCTCTTGTCAATTGTTCTCATCTCCTGGCTGAAGTTGAAAAACCTGACCAATGGCCCATACATCAGGTATATAGAAGTGTGCATTTCTGTAATGGGCCATTTCACAGTATGGTCCATATGACACCAATGTATTGTCTCCATGCAAGGTTCCCCCACTATCGGTTAACTGATTCCGTGCCACAAAGTAAGACTGCCACCTCTTACCTTGGCACCATGGTCGAGTAGGATCTTGACAACACTGACTTGCCCACTCGCTGCTGCAGAATGGAGGGGAGTGAACAAGTTCTTGTCCTTGCAGTTCACATCTGCGTCGTTGTCGATCAGTTCTTGGACGACCTCAACGTGACCTGCAAAAGAAAATGAGGATGTGGACATCAACACAACGACAGCCTCTACTTGTGTTAAAGGAATGAACAAGTACCACATTTACAAAAGTGGGCGAGAGGGGATGGGCTTGACACCTCCTGGTGTAAGGAAGTACCTTCCACAAGATGAGAATCTATGAGACCCAGTCACGGTCCTTAGATGTTACCTATGCCAGTTTCAGGTGCAAATGAAGATGAAGGTCATCAAGATCTTACACAAAGTAAACATTTTGCAGATCCCAACAGTACATGGTAGACCCATCATGACTCATTCAGCTGAGCAAATATTGGCCCACGCTCCACACCTTGGGGAACAATGCCATCACTCCAGCTCCATAGAACAAAGTCATCAAGAAAGGCACATTCATTTAAGCATCATTATGTTGTTTTTGTTTTTTTTGTTTTTTTTTTTCAAGAGTGTACTCACCCATGTAGGCGGCCCAGTGTAGGGGTCTACGATCTTTCTTGTCTTGTGCATTGACCGATGCACCTTTAGATATAAGTAACTTGACCATCTGAAGGAAAGAAAAAGTAAACAAAAAACATTAAGACCCATCTACAATGAGATTGTAGAGTCACCTCCTAATATCATGACGAATTTTGTTGATCAACTTTGACGATACATGCAGAAAGACCTGTAGTGCTAATCGTTCCCTGGCTGGAGAAGGTAGTACCAGCTGATAAATTGCTAACCAGATGATCACAGATGTGTACAGTCTGTCTGAACACTGATGTATGTAAATGAAGTGGGTCAGGTGAGATACTAGCAGACCTGTTGTAAGCATTGTAGGACTATTGCAATTGTTGCCTTCTTGTGTATCTTTTATTCATTCTTCTTATCTAAGTTGAGCCAGGTCACGGATGGGGAAGAAGGGGTCGGCGATGTCACATTTGAAACCGTTGCGTTATTTAAAGACTAAGATGTGAGAGGGGGCTATCTTAAAACCCATATATGAAGCACTGAAAATTTTCCAATGAAAAAATTCATGGGGATGAGCTGGTCTAAACCCATGTTAACCCCTGTCTTTAAGGGACCACATCGGAAAGGCACCCTTCAAAATGCTTTTTGCTATGTTTCACACTGGTTTCATCAGAGTTCAACATAACCAACATTTGCAATTTATTTTTAACAGTCTGTGAAATGTCAATCAGAGAAGACAACTAAGTCAGCCACTCAGTTTGTGCAGGTCAAACAATGCAAAGAAGCTTCATCATCAAAAGCAGATACAGCAATGTCCAGCTCACTTGAGTGTGTTCCTAAACTGTATCCTATCTGGGGCATCCACTACCATTTTAGCAGTGCCATTCAAAAAAAAAAAAAAGGAAAAGTTCTTGCTGGAGTTGTGACTTCCCTCACCTCTAAATGTCCATTAAATGATGCATGGTGCAGGCTGGTTCTTCCTGCTCTGTCTGTGACGTTCACCGTCGACAAGGAAGGAATGAGCAGGCTGGCGATGTCTAACGTGTCATTGGCGGCGGCCACGTGTAGAGGGGTCTGCCAGTTCTTGTCCCTTGCATTCACGTCTGCATTGTGCTTCAGAAGGACATTCACAGTATTCTGAAAGGGAAGAAATTTGCAGAACTGTAAAATGGAATTGCTCATATTTTGACATCTTTCCAATATCCTTCAGCATTTCTGGTTGTTTGTGGACATTTTGGTCACCTGAGATGAGCAGCTGTCCTGTGAATCACAGCCATGATAATAAGAAATAGTTGTAACCAACTAACCAGCACATTCCCCAGTGGGTGAGAATGCAACACCATATTTCAAAATGGTTGGATAAATGAGCTTGTTAGTGTATTTAAGTTTCTTGCATGCCTTTTTTACATTAAGCCTGACATAAATGAAGTAGTCAGTCCTATTTCAGACTCAAATCCTCTAAGGAAAACATCATATGCTGTAAACACCACACTGCCACACAAATACACTTAATGAAGAGCATGAACTAAAGCAAAAGTAAAAATTAAAAAGCACCCTCAGAAGGATATTACTGTACTACAGATGACTGAAACCAAACCATGTAAATAAGGAAGAAGGAATATCCTGTGTTTACATAGATAATATTGCTTCCCCCTTTGACTTTCACCACAGCAGTGCATAGAGGCCAACAATGATGAACTTGGCATTTGGCACATCAAATATAACAGCAGTTTAAACATCCTCACAACCTAGCATGTTCTAAGTAGTAGACCAATCATCAAAAATGACTGAGTTCCAGCAAGCAGCCACATAGGAACATGACTGGATATTATCTGAGCTCAGAATGGTCTGTTGAAAGACAAACTCCCGGATAAAAATGGTCTACACATACAGTATCAGCAAATACAGAGTACTGATCTTAATCGTTATCATCAATACCAAAAGCTTTCCTGCTGTTTGCGTTTATCGCAGTCGGTCAGTAGATTATTTTAAACACTTTGTAGCAACATGACAGTTTAGGTCACGATAACACAGACAAAAAGTCCAGCAAAAGATTTCTCTGAGTTATGGTTAAGTTCCAAATCTTTGTACTACCAATGGGACAATTTCAATTCAGAGTTTGCGATGCATTTGACGAAGATAAAGTTTGGAATGGAAATTGATATATGAGGCACTGCAATCCATCGAAAGATGAAAAGTTTAGGACAAAACTTTATGAAGAATAAATGAAAGTGAGTGGATAGATCAGCAAACCAGCAAGAAGTCCTACTTTAAGGCTATTTTGACACCCGACTTTAATTTTGTCATGAAGAAAGACCTTTAGCAATAACTCCAGTGGTGTCAGTAGGATGATATTCCGAGTACTATGAACTACCGTGAATGGCTCTTGCACGGATGTGATCAATGACTAGGGGGAGTAAACAGTCTGAAACTTTTTAATGGTGATGTAAAAAACTCTACCTGGTTTGAATATTTATGGGTAACAATACTCACGTGTCTCTTTTCAACCTCTGCACCTCTTACCAACGTAACTGGTGAACGTTACCACTCGTCACTAGGGGAGGTTAGTCACAGTAGTTGCAAGGAGAAATATTTATAGGCAAGAAACAACATAATCCCCACAAATCACTGGTGTGGGTATTCACCAGTGACTATACTTACCCCTTGCTTACAGAAATGCATTGTCAGACAAGCTCAGACACACGCTCGAAAAATTATTCTTGCACAGCGCCCACTATGCCCTTGCTCTTCCACATTAGAGCAAGGGATAGATATATGTCTGCGATGTGAATATGCAGAATTAATCACTCAGATCGCTATCTTTAAAAATGTCCCAAATCTGCAGAGCAGTTCAGGAGGGGGTGGGGAGGCGTACTTACTAGACTTTTCGATGCCACTGCCCTGTGTAGGGGAGTCAGCCACCTGCTGTCTTTCGTATTCACTCGAGCACCTGGATAGGATGAAGAAAGCACAGAGTCAATCAGTGATGTTCTCAGCGAGTGAAATCCACTGTGCATTGATCACACAGCACCAAAGTTGTAGGAAGAGATTGTCTAGGGTAGGAGTGGGCCAGATTTAAAGGAAAAGGAAACCCTGGGGATATATTTATGAAAATGAAGGAGAGGTTTTTGACACACCTCTTTGCAAACTTTCATTCAGAAATATTTTTTCCTGTCCCAAGTTCCACACTTTTGAAATTCAGAGAAGACTGCAGCCATTTTTGCCCAAGTTGAATGTAAACCAGCTTGAGTAAGTCAAAATTATGATGTCACTTAGCCACTGATGGCAGGAATTTTATGTATTTCTTTCTTTTAATTACCTGTAATTTTCATAAATCCACACAGACAGTTTGTACACATTTGTTGTTGAATTACTGAGGTGCATCATGCAATAGTCAAATCATTAATACCCTGATTAGAGTCTATCCATAGCTGTTAAAAATATTTGACAGTGAATATAAAGAAAAATACAAAAGCTTTTCAATCACATGTGGTCAGGTTATTTCATCACAATCTAAGAATGGAAGCTTCTTGATAAATTTTTGCGAACATTCAAATTGCAGTATCTTGGAAAGTAAACAACGTATTTGAATCTGGTGATGGTGTTCACTACATGTCACTTTCTCATTTAACACTGTCAAAAATTTTGACTTTCCTGACTTAGCAATTTGGCTAACCTACATGAGACATCACACATCTGAAAATATTTCTCCACAAGGTATTATGCAGGTGGAATCACCTTTGGCACTAATACTCCCTCAAAGCAATCCATCCTCTGATATTTCATTCACCCTTTCATTACTACTCCCGCCCCTTCTTTCAGCATCACTTCTTCTCTCCATCCCACTTCATCCTCTCATCCCAACCTTTCTCCCTTCCCACCCCTTCCCTTTGTCCAATCTCTTCCCTTACACAACAACTTCTTTCTTCGATCCCCACTTCCTCCATTCTGCCTCCATCCCCACTTCCTCCCACTTCCCCAATTTCCATCATTCCCACTTTCTCCATCCATCCCTAGCCTCTCTGTCCCCACCTCTAAACCCTACTTCCTCCCAACTTCTTCCTTCCTCCTGCCTCCTTCTCCTCCCAACTTACTTTAAACTGCATTGTCCTAGTCACAGCAAAGATTAATTAATGTAGAATGAAAAACAAAATGAGTAATGGAAAGTGACTACAGCATCCAAACCTTTATCTGCTAAGATGTCCACTATCTCCGACTCTCCGCGAAATGCAGCCGCGTGGATCGGAGTCCTCCTCTCCATGTCCTGCAAGAAAACACGGGAAGAGGGAAGAAAAGCTCAATCACTATGGCAACAACTGAATCCTGATTGTCATTGAGAAAGATTTTAGAAAGCATTGAAGAATATGCTGAAGTACTTACCAGACACTGGACTGCCTATGGTAGTTTGTTACAGTACAGTATGTATGCTTTATTGAGATTGACAGTACTGTACTCAAGCACTATACTGTAGGTATACCTCTTCATTGCCAGCAAATACAGAATGCTAAAAGGTCTAGAAGTGAGCTACTGTAGTTAATGGGTCTCTCTAAGAGTAACCTGGGAATAGAACTGTAATTTTCCTTACTATTGACCTATGATCCACAAATTTCACAATTACTCCATCTAAAAAATGGCATACTGTAAAGCCTGAGAGACTGCACATAAAGAACATTTATTATTAGTCCCTGCTACATACTTCAATAAATGTTTTATGAAACTTGGTACCTCAAGAAAATCATAAAGTATGAATGGGAGGTCAACTCTCAGGTCACCATAACAGTCACCAAAGGAATTTGACACATACGGTAACAGTACAGTAGAAGAGAGAGAATTGTGCCACAATGTACACAAAGACAGGTCAAATGACTCACAAAATTGAACACATTGTACTGGGTTGCCTGCCAAAGCTGTGAGTTCAGGCCCACAGTAAATATGACTGATGCCATGCCATGTTTTACAGCAGTACCTTTTCATGGTTCCCGACAACCCAACTGTTGAAGGTATTCACAAGTACTTCCCCCCTTGCTACCCACCATTATTTGACTTCACACAAAGCATAAATTATTCATTCACCAATGTCAAGTCATGTTTTGGTATGTATTAATGTCACTATCTTCTTGCAACCTGTTTTTTTTTTTTTTTTTTGAGGGGAGGCCATGACTACTGCAAAAATATGATAGGCATACACCATTGTCTTGAGTACAGTAAAGCACCGAAGCAGCATTAGAGATACGGATTTTGCATAGTCTCAACCTACTGTCAAATCTAAAGTGACTTACAGAAACTAGACTGTAAATCTAACTGATCCATGATTGATGACTTTCAAAGTCCCACTGAACAGGGTTCCTGCACTTTTAGTGAATCAATTTTCATGACCTTTCCCAGGAACAAATTTAATTTCTATTGCCTTCCTCCTTATTTCTCACTGTACATACAGTAAAGTTCTAAACTATAACAGCGAAAAGCCAAAGTAATGTACTGTACAGTATGAGGTGAAGAGAATAATAAATAAGGAAAAACATTTTGATATTAGGAGTGAGAAAGGTACACTGTAACTTTGTTATAATTCCCAAGACTTATCCAAGACTTGACACATTCCCTAAACTTCAAAAGTTTTCCACACCTAGTAATGATTTTCCAAATTTTCACAATTCAAATTTTCCAGGTTTTCCATGACTATGGGGACACTGTGTGAATGCAAAGGATAAATCACTCTTCTCTCAACTTACTGTGCTGTTGACATCTTCATTGCGATCGATAAGTAGCTTCACTTCCTCTTTGTCACCGTAAAATACTGCCTGCACCAGTAAAGGCTGGAATGGAAAGTGAGGGAGAATTTTTTCATGATAAAAGTCACATGACAAGTACTCCTGTACATTGCAGAATTTCACACTGATAGTAAACTTTCTGATAAGTAAAACTGAATACTGAAACTTGTGCTAACAATTTGAAAGACCAATCCTCACTTTTAAAACAGTACAGCTTACAGTAAAACTGTTGTCAGGACACAGTACCATACGCCGGTGCTTGCCCATTTTAACACGAATGACTATAGATGCATGCAAGCTAGAAATTTCGTCCATAGCATATGTACTGTACTGTATATATCCCCAGGAAATGCGCACACTGGCCTGAGTTGTAAAACAGAGAGGCAACTGGCATTTTGCTCTTTGCTAACACTTAAAAGCCCGTCAAATATTGTGATACCTCACACCATCCCTTCAGACAGCAAGTACAACCATGAAAACTACAGTAATGCTTTAAGCCCAGAGTATATTCCTCATCGACAACAGACAAATTATTGTTTTTTTTTTCCCTCATTATTCACCACTTTTTAACAATGACTGCATTCATCACACAATCTTGCCAAGTCTCTGCCATGTAGCAACTTGGTAGTGCAGGAACTATGTGGGGATAGGTGAGAAGAGGATTATGTACAAGCATGAAATGAGTTGAATGTCTAACAGATATCTCATAGGATAAGAATGTTCTGATTAAATCTCTACAAGAAAGCAGTCCAAATTCTATGAAAGTATTACTTGTAATTCATACTGTACTACAGTATAAGCTTCTTAAGATCACAAATGTGAAAACAAAAATTTTTACATATGACACATATCACAAAGATTGTGAATCCTTGTAGTGAGCTTTAATATCCTACGTAGTGAAACCCGTGTAAACAAGATCCCAAGGGAACTATGGTTCCTTGCATGAAGATTATTTTCACACAACTGAAGTCATTGAGTCCTAACTAAGGTTAATCCACAATTTATTACATCCAAAAAAAGTTTGGGCCCCATTTGGTTACTACTACAGTACTCTATTGGTACGTTAGACACTTAGACGGTTAGTGATTCCTTCTGATTGTTCAGAATAATTGGTCCCATATGAGCCATATGGACCATTAAATGAAGTAATGCAAAATGTTTCTTTTCTGCATACATGTTGCATTACAATGTGGAAAGATTGTCAAATTAGCACTGTGGTCGTTGAACCATTTGCAGTGTTCAACATGTTCGACAGCCTACGTAATTAGGTACTCTACTACCATACTACAGTACTAATCCAAAAAACCATTAACACTGTAACATACAATCTGTTGAAGAATACATCTCCTCATCTCATGTAATAATTTATGACCCATATGGCCCAATCTGAAGTTGGACCCACAAATGTTGAACACTATAAACAGGATCCGATTACTGCGCATTGCTACAGTATGTCATTACTTCTTTCACAATAAGTTGACATTTTTGCTACAACAGTTTCCAATTCTTGGAAATTGCAAAAGTCAATATTTGTGGCTCTCCACAATTACTGCAGATCTGTAACACTTTGAACGTGACAGTAAAACATAGAAAACCAGGAAGTACATACTTACACAAGTATCCAACAAGTAAGATTCATAAAGTCTTTTCTATATCCCTCCCTCATTAAAATACATCTTGCTCTTCCTCTTACTGTACCTTCCTGCTACTGCATCCCCCCATACCACTCTGAACCCCTCCTTCACAATACCCCCACCACCATAAGACAACTCTGTAACACCCATCCATGACAACACCCTTCCATGATAGCAGCTGTCCATGACAGCACTCCTCCATGATGACACCCATCCATAAATATCCCCATCCAAGATAACACCCTTCCATGATAATCCCCATCCTTGATAATCCCTCCCCAACATCCCTCCATAACCCCTTTCTATAACTCTGTAAATATTGTCAATCCTACACTAGCTTCAAACACTACAAATTACTGTCTACACCAACACACACTGTACAGTACTGTGATATAGTGCTCTAATATGTACTGTGTCCTTAGGAACCAAAAACGTTTTCTAACTTACACAGTGCGCTCTTGTCATTTGACTTGCAAACATGAGCTCTCCGAACATGGCCTGTGGATCCATGAATGAAAAGGGATCATCTTTGGTTTGCCAAAAGGAATCCATGATCCAGAATTATGTATGTGTTCTAAGATCAATGCAGAGCTAAAGGAACTTGGCTTTCTAATCAAATGATCAAATCATGTTTTATTTTTTCCTTTCCTGTAGTATCTGGATTGACCACTAATGTCAAATCAAAGTGGCCCTACAACATCACCCTTTGATCACGGAGAATGGCCCGACTACTCCAAAACTGATGTTTGGAGAGAAGCTACTTGCAAAAAAAATGTTGCCACTGTACTGTGCCACAGCAGCCAATTGCAAAGAGCGAGGCAATTAAAACAGAACCAGTCTACATGCAGTGACAAAGTCTGCCTTAAAACACAAATCACAGTAGAAAGTTACGAATCGCAGCAAGAGTCGACTGTGAATTTACGGCATTAATCACCACCTTTTCGACCACTGCAATCTCTCTCTGGCAGGAGGCACTGCTCATAAGGAGAGTAAAACTGGTATGGTAATTACAGATTCCTGGGAGAAACTCTGACTGTTTAACGACCACTGTAAAATTTGTGCCTCTTGCATTAGCATCCAGATGCCACAAATTCTGCCATGATGCCACAAAGGATGTTCCAGACACAACAAACAACAGAGGTTAGTTACGACTACTGGGCTAGAAGATGATTCCGTAGCAAACTGCAGGAGCAATCTTCACAATCTCCTTGGAACCTACTTGATAGGAAGCTGTAGAAGATCAGCTGAGTATCACGGTTAACCTACGGTGCGTTGCAGGGAGAACACCTGCTATGAAAGCCTCCACAGGAGACAGATATTTGGTGTCTGCAGAAAATTCATCAGGCAGAAACGATTTCCAGCAGTGTGACTGTAACAATGGCAAACACGCAGACAGACCTTATTTTCAGTTTGTATAACATTCACGAGTCATGGTTTATTTATGATGGTGGACTCTTGATTTCCAATAGATTCGCTTTTTCAGAGAGTTCATTTTAAAAGTATCAATTTGATCCCTACACATGTGCCTACGAGAGAAGCAGTAAAATGCCTATCTATGCTCAGATGCTGACGGCTGAGTCACACTGGGAGAAAATTGGGCACATCCTGGAAAACAGGCCTCGCAAATCAGAACACCTTTCCATTTAAGTTCACTTACGTGGCAAACAGACGAACACCAAAATTGGGTCCATCCTGATTTAAACCGCTAAACTCTGAGTCTGCCAGGGGGGTGAGGAAAAGTGATGAAATAGCTTTCAAAACTCAGCGTTAATGAGGCATCAAGTTATGTCAGTTAAGTACTGCTGGAATATATCCATGGCCCGGAATATACCAAAATCTACCGTGTTGTCTGATGCACGAGTTATTGAACTGCAGCAAATGTCTGTAACCCCTACAGCACCTTCAAAAAGCAGGCTGAACAGATTCAAGAATGAACTGTTACATATATATATGCATTGTAGACAGTCCCAGCAGGATTCAACTGACACATTACAATCACAATCAATCACTCCATTGCATTTGTGATACTTTGTCCTGTTTACACAGTACACACTTACAACTTTTGCACTGAATACCATAGGGTTTTTTTTCACCCTTTGGTTCCTTACAATTAGGGTACTGTACTATTGAGGTGACAAAAAAAACAAAGGTTTGCACTCCCTTTCTTTTTTCTTTTTTTTTCAGTCATTGCCTTCCTCAAGAACAATGCACAGTATCTACTAAACATACAGTAAGGATTTTCTATGACTTGCTGCATCATTGATCAGGTTTTGTGCATGTTTTGAGGCAACCAAGCCCTCTGAGTGCAAGAATGCCACAACATATTGAAGGCACTTGCAAGATCTCTGGCAAAATGATGGATTACTAGGTATGCAGAGTTAAGAGTGTACTAAGTGGAGATTTCTTTCAGGAGGGGTGATGCATCACCTTACAACACGATCTGTACGTCTTGACAAGCGGCACGCCAGCTGCAGGCAAACAGCATACATAGTGTGGTGCTGACACTGTAGTTGCGTGCTCACCTGTAATTGCGAGAGCGTTTTGGGATTTTGATCAGTCACAATCATAATCTACTGTAAGCTGTGATTTTTCAACTAAAAAACCTAAAGGCTAAAGTAGCAAACTTCACATTCACACCACAGTACTGTATATGCATAGTTACTCTGGCCAAAACATCAAAATCATGGCTCTCTTTTGGGTCGTGGTCATTTATCTACAAACAGAGTATTTATGTTATTGGGAGACAAGTTTTTGTGGTATTCTACTGCAGCATGTAAGTGCGTCCTTCAGTTCACTATCAGACACGTTCTTGTGTACGATCTATGATGTGAATTGATAACATCGAGCATGAAAGTTGATGGATGAATAACATTAAATGGCATCACCATCACAGTTGATGATTTACTTGCAGGGATCACCAAAAGACCTGTGCAAGCAAGCAACGACAGAACAATTCAAGGCCAACTTTCAGTACTTATGCAGTGTGCTCTACTCTGTAACTTGAATTACAGACCTGTTGATCAACTTCAACTGCTATTAGTGAGAGGTGCACTTCCATACCAGTGGGCTAAAACCCATCTTGACAATGACGGTATCTGCAGTAAAGGCATCTGGCAATGGTGAAACTGTGACATTATCTGGACACTCTATCTAACAATCACCTTGTTTACAAATCTCTTATAATGCAAAGTTCATTCATGACTGTTTCCAAATAACTTGAAGTTCTATGAAGCTATCTAGTATACGGACAGAACAGGAAACAATCCAATATGCAAAACTGGAAAATGAAAGCAAAGATGAGCCCTGAATTAAAGAACACTGTGATCACATGCCTCTTCTATAGTATTATAGAATTATTCTGGAATTTTCAACAACTCTATACAGAGAGTACAGTACATGGGATGCCTTTTGGATTCCTTACAGTGCAACATTGAATGTTACCAGCGCAGATCTACAGTAAGTGGTCTTTGAAAGTTTGAATGGGTTCCCTTCAACTGAGTAATACAGACAGTGTGAATATGCATTAAGTTCTAAAAAGTTCTGAACTGATTATATGACCTTAACAGATCAGAAGTAAAACATCCAGGTCTAGAGAAATCATTTCTAAACTGAATGTTTGAAAACTTGCAGTCAAAGTTGAATAATTCAAATTTAAAATAACTTGCATGCAGGTTTTCACTTAACCAATCGTAAACTGAGAGTGAGTTTGTTTTATTTTTACTTTTTCTGGTGTTACTTTTTATCTTTGCACTTTGCTACTGTACATACCGTAAACTGACTAAACCGATGGGAAACTATACAAAAGAAGTTAATATACCGTATGTAAAGTCTGTCTCACAAATATATCCTCCTTTAATTGGGCCTATTCAAGTGCTGCAACAAGATCTACGTACAGTATATTGTCTTGTCAAAGTGCAAAATGTGAAAGTACATCATGAAAAGATTCAATTATTGCATGTACAGACAAATAAGTACTTTCAAATTGCCTCTCAGCGATATAATTGTCTCTAACTGCCACCTCTTTTGCTAGGCTACAAACATGGCATGACATTGACGTTGCACTGCACATCTTTCACTTTTTCCAAAGGTTCCCTACCATAAAACAGTGTGAGTTGTTGAATGAAAGAATAACGGTTGTTGCAATATACAGTGATCATTCGTGACAAAGTACACATAGACTGACAGTACAGTAAGCATAGTATTACTGCAGGTTTCAGAGAGGGAAACAGCAAGTGCTGCAAAATAAGCAGTAGCGGTATATCGATATTACCGGTATTAGTCGGTATTCCCACAATACCCATACCGTCGATATGCGTTTTCAACTATACCGATATATAGTAAAGTCGATATATAGAAGAAATATCTAAAATATCGATATTATACTACATAGTA
>VJOZ01000552.1:0-13155 GCA_009801055.1 Stichopus horrens | reverse complement strand
TAAGTGTCCAGAGGATAACGAGGCAGCTGTGAAACCAGACAATCGCCAATGCAAACCAGTGCAAACCCAAATCTGCTCTCGGGACCGCCATTTAACGTCCCCGTACATCCGACGGACGAAAGTGTGTCTCCCAGTCTTTAGCCACTTTCCCAAAGGCTGGGAGGGGTGCAGAGCCTACCGGTTCCACAGGGATTTGATCCGGGGACACTTTGATTGCCAGGCGGAAACTCTAAACACCAAGCTAACTCTCCTAAGCTCCTCCTCTCTCTCTCCTCCAAAAAGAAACATTTTCCCCACTCAGTGCCGCCCCAGTCCTACCGAGAAAGTCCAACAGCAACTTGAGTCTAAATAGGCCACGATCAATTCCCTTTAGTAGTGGACTTTTCTGCGTTACATTATGTGAGATACAGGTAATAGGAATATGCTTCTCAGCTTGCAGTATTAACTTGTGATACCTAAAGTTTTCGCATTTAAGATTCAAGGTCTGTTCTTGTATACGCTCTTGTGCCTTGAAAAGTCTGCTACTGTGCCGGCCAGTTTGGAACATACAAATTTCCACATATATACATGGGAGCAGTAAAGATTTAAGTTAACATGAGTAATGTACTTACTGTTGCATTAAATCCTGAAAGGAAAATGAAGACTCTAATGTAGAAGAAAGTAAATTAAGTAACTCTAAGTAAATGAAAGTGTGTGTAGGTTGTATATGTTCCAGCATTATCATAATAAATCAGTTACAAATGGTCAGAATGTAAATTGTGTTCTGCTCTGTCCCTGTTAAAACCTTGATTGATTTTCATACTTTATCTTGCCATTCTTTATCTAATTCTTTGAGAGATTCTCTGACATGATCATCTGGTCAGGCAATTATCTGGCAACAAAATGTCAAAAAAATTCGTTTCAGATTTTTGTGGAAGTCCGGCCGGAACTGTACAGCCTTACAGTCCGGCCGGACAGGATGTTCCGTGCATCCCTAGTTCCGCACACCTTTGCATGTGGTATTCCTCCTTCTTTGGAGATAAAATGAAACATCCAATCAATCAAGGACATTAGAACACCACGTACGCGTCGTGAGGTCGGTCAAACCCTCAGTGAATTAATAATAAACTCCACGGGCTTATGNNCCCCCCCCCCCCTTCCCCTCGTATCCGCCTTGACCTTCCCGTGTAAATGATCTCGTTCACAATATGCATGAGCAAATTATTTGTTTCTTTTTTCTTTAAACGACTGAAGTACAAAGACTATGTCGCACCTAGCAACAAAATATGTTGTGCATGCATAGTAGTAGTCGGATTTCGTAAATTGTACACAAGAGCAAGGTGTACTAATACTATACTAACTCTTGACGGCAGACGTCTTTTCCCCAACGTTGCAGTCCTACCCGTCGCTGGAAGCGTAGCTCATAATCTGTGAAGAGAACACGAGAACAATTAAAAACAAAGCAGTTTCAAATTCAAATTACGATAATTTCAGCACCCAGTCAGAATGAGTACCAGACAAGTTTTACAAGGTACAGTAGCCCTGTGATAATTTAGTTAGGCCTAACGTTAACAATAACATGCATGATGTTGCATAGTTTGACTTTGAGAAGTTAGTGTTTGCCAGGCAACATTTAACTTAGGCCTTTAGGCCTAACGTTGTCCGTTAGGCTAATGACTTGAAAAGTTTTGCAGGGAAAATACATTCACCCCAAACTGAAGTCGTATACCCACCCCCATTCTACTTCATGAATGGCTGTTATGGTTACTGGCTGATTGTGATTTTGTTACAGCATACCTTGTTGCATGCATAACATCTTGCCTTTATAGTTCAGCAACATCATGAAATATCCTTATGAAAGAACAACTGCTTATTCCCTTTATTTAAGCCATATAACCTGAATTAGCCTTCATGTTTCCTCTTTCAGCTGATGTTATTATCACTTATCACAATTTCAGAGGGTTCCAGCCAACTTCAAACTTGACTATGTTTAAGTATCATTCTCAAGTCTACCACCAGTGGCATTTACTTAGTGACCAATGAGAACAAATGCAATGGTGATTTAAAGTTAGGCAGACAGGCTAGGCCACAGATTGCCCTAGTGTTAAGTATACCTAAAACATAGCTCTAATACGTGCCTATTAAATAAGACAAGGTAAGATAGATTGCCGACCACCGCACAAAGCTTTCAAGCAAGGTGCTCATGATTTCTTGCCTTATGCTTAACTTTCCTCCTTTTTATCATCCAAGAATGTAATAACCTTCCCTGATCAGTTGAAAAGTATGTACAATGGCTTGTATGAAACCAAAATATTAGTCAAAAAGGGAAAATCCTCTCAGAGTAAGTCACTTCTGGAACACAATTAAGATTGCTCATCAACAGGTAGTGACTACCCAGTGACAAGCAATCTCAACTGCTAGTCTTTACACAATGTATGCATTGACATATTCAAAGTCACGGAATATCCTACCATGTAAGGTACAACTTTTAATTCTGATTGTTCAACTGATCTGCATACAAACTGCAAAACAAATTTCACTCTCTGTATAGAAAAGTGGCATTTGGTATGATGAACTGTAACGACACCATTGCACTGATGGGCTTTTCAGAATTTTTGGTTTTGTTTTGCTGCTCACAAAGTTTGATTAAGTGGTATAAAGTAATGACGGGTATGCACAACATGCATGTACATTGGCAATTTGACCTATAAAAACTGTTTTGACAACATTGAACAATACAACCTCTGTGCTTGTGCATTGATGAGCACAATATCTTCTGTGCTGTATGAAACTTTTTTCACTGCTTTTGACCTCTGTCTGAATCTTGTTCATAGGCATGGCAATACTGTAAGTCACTAATTTTGTCATTGTAAATGAATGTAATGCTTGCTTTAAATGAGTTATTTATATCCTTAAATAGAGTATCAACGATGAACATGTATGTTTTGTAAATCAAACTTGACCCTTTTAAATTTTCCAACAGTATTTGAACAATACCAGAAGTCACGGACGACTTTTGTGCAGACTGTTGCTGAGTTGGCTTCACGATCACAAAATATCGAAATTCTTCAAAATGCTGGTTTGTAAATTTCACAATACACTGTATCTGTATACAATGTAAATACTACTGTAAATGATACTTAAGTTTATTGTGAAATCTCTCACTTTCATATTACTAGACTATGCAATACACATTTCATCTCTAACTTTTCATTCACTCATTAACTGGAGTGAATTCTGCCTAATGTTTTGCATTCACTTGCCATGTATCTGTAAACATCAAGCAGTGAAAGGAAAGAAAAAAACATTGTACCATGAAGTTGTTAAGTTCAATTTGTTGAACCATGTGATGTGACAAAGAAAATGGAGTGAATAGTATTTTGACTAAGCAGTTCCATAAGTAAGGCATGTGTTAAATTTATTGGCATTGGGAGTAGCACTGTAATATTCATCAAACTTCATTGATGAACTGTAAGAGGAGAATCTGGAAAAATCATCTACTGGTGTTTATAAATTTTGTACTTGCAAATTAAGTGGATCTTATTTGTTTTATTTGTGTACAGTACGTGCCTGGTATCTTTCAGACATGATGTGAAAGTAACAATGATATGCTTTGTAAAATACAATGCTGATTTTTATTTATTTTTTATCACTACAGGTGCAATGTCTTTGCTCCGTCCGCTGCTGTTGGACATAGTCCCTTCAGTTCAGCAAACGGCTGCCCTTGCATTAGGGAGACTGGCCAACTACAATGAAGACCTTGCTGAAGCAGTTGTAAAGGCTGAAATACTGCCACAACTTGTGTATTCTTTGGCCGAACAAAATGTGAGAAACTTCTTTTTATGCACCGACTATCGTAGTCACCTAGGCTGCTCATATCATTGCTGATATATTTGTTGTATTTGCAACACTATACAATTGAAATGAATGAAAATATAGGGGAAAGATTTATTTGAACAGGGGGTAGTCCTGACTGTGTATTGGCTGTATATATAGACATTGTAAGACTTGTTACTGAGCTTATGATTGTAATATCTGAATCCTAGTCTTGCAGGTTTCAAAATAATTCAAAAATAGATATTTCTAACAGTCCTCTGTAGGGATTATCTGATGTGCTTTCTTTGCTGCTGGTCTGATGGCTGATGTTTTTGTCACAAAATCAGCTGATATGCAATCAGATATTTTTGGTTTTAAGCTTGTTGTCTCCTGAAAAAATGCTCATTTGATGTACATGTCCCTGGAGTGCCTTTGTCACAACTCCCAAATCATCACAAATTTTATAGGGATTAGAAAAAGAGCCCTCATAATGACAAGAATCCCTGAACACATTCGCAATGGCTTTTTTATGTTTTTAGATAGAAAGTAGCCCTCGTGAGGCATTTCTGAATTCCTTCCCCGGTTCAATGTTAATATGTTCCATTGTGCAAATATATACTTGAAACATTGCTGGCCAGTGCAAACATTGAGAAATAGAATTTGCTAAAGATTGCTTATCGTTTGTCTTACTCATAGTGGTAAACATTGGTCCGATGTCTGATCCGATTATTGTTTATCCCTAGTCTGGTGAAAACAATGACATAAATAAAATATTACATTGAAATGGCCCAAGTTCCGTTTCTCAATAAGATGTTTTGTCCGTCTGACCTGCAGAGGTTCTACAAGAAAGCGGCATCATTTGTGCTTCGTGCCGTAGCTAAGCACTCCCCTGGCCTAGCTCAATCTGTGGTAGACTGTGGAGCTCTCGATGCCCTGGTCATATGCTTAGAGGAGTTTGATCCTGGCGTGAAAGAAGCAGCAGCGTGGGCCCTCGGCTACATCGCTAGACATAATGCAGGTAAGACTCACTTGTTCTTGGTTCTTCGCATCGATATCAGGCTAGTCAAACTCAGTGGTCCTGCCTGAAATAGACATGCATCGTACTGCTGAAAAAAAATCTAAGGTCTCTGCAATCATTTGATCATTAATATGTACAGTATTGGGGAAGTAATACCCAGCTTGCGAACAAGATGTCTAATTAGTATTCCCCACGACGAAACAATCTGTTAGGCATATTGAAGATAAAGCATAGGTCAGATGATAGAAACATTTAATTCTGTTTCTAAGTTCTTATCAGGATGCAGGATTTTTCCTCTTTTTGTCGTATTATTCATCATGTCATTATGGATCATAAAGCTTCCATCTGTACTAAACGTTTTATTCCGTAAAGAACATGCCTTTTGTTACATCAATGCAACCCCAGTGGTATTTGTATTCTGATTGATTCTTCACTGTTTTCAAATGTTGACATTTTTAACATTTCCTGTGCAGAAAGTTGCAGTTGTGGCTATAGATGTTATACCATTATCCCACACTGAAAAGTTATAGTAAGATGATTAAAAAATAGCATGAGATGTGCCTTGTTTCATTGTTTTTGGGGGGGAGGATGTGTGTTTTGATGATTTTATTGTTAAATTAACTTTTTGAAGGACATTCAATACTTTTTGAAACTAAGGTGGACATAACATTTTGTTTATTATTCTATTTCTTTTACAGAGTTAGCACAGTCAGTTGTTGATGCAGGTGCGGTACCCCTGCTTGTGCTTTGTATTCAAGAACCAGAGCTATCCCTGAAACGTATTTCTGCGTCTGCTCTGAGTGACATTTGTAAACATTCACCTGAGTTGGCTCAGAATGTTGTAGATGCTGGGGCCATAGCTCATTTGGCTCAGATGGTTTTAAATCCAGATGCTAAATTGAAGGTATGTTTACCCTGTCTTCCCCAGCCCTCCCTTTATGTTTGTTTATGCTATTATGGTAATATGCTTTCCTACAAGTATAATTTTTTTAAATGATACTGGTTTTAATTAATTTTCACTTAAAAAAACTAAATTGTGAATAATCACTTACAATTGTAAATGAATATATTGGATTCAGCAGTTGTTTGCAATGTTGAAAGGTTTGCAGGCTTATAAGAACAAACAAGATCATCAGCACTTATGTGAGTTAAAATTTGTGTGTACTGTCGACCCACCTTAGGCCACTGTGTCTAGTCTGATGTGTTCTAAAATTATCAATTAATATCAACTAAAATAAAACATTGTGGTAGTGAATGGTGTCCACAACTTGTAGGTTGCGTAGGTTGAATACCTTATGATGAAACACCTGGTTACACATATATTTGCAGGATGAATAGTGTCAAACACTGTAACTTGTAGACAGAGCAGGCTGGTAACTGTACCACAAAAGATACAACACTAAGATACACGGTGGTAAATATCATCCATTACCACATACGATATCAAGGGGGCTGATAGGAGATGTACCTAGACTATGTAATTATCCCAATATGTCTACTATGTTTTGGATAATCCAAGGCCTTTGACAAAGCATATTGTTGACCAATGACGTGGTACACTGAGAGACTCATTCTGGTGTCAATTGCATATCTTCTTAATTTGACTGATGAATATATCCATTCTTGCCCAGATCAGTAATTTGTTGCATTGATTACCAACAGGTTTAGAAATGATCCACATAGCCTTATGTTTAGAGGGTCACTGGGATTTCACTTAGTTCTTTTAGTTTTTACTTCATTGTTAGTTTGTTTATGGAAATAATTAGTCGGTTTGATTGTGTTATTTACAGAGACAAGTGTTTTCTGCACTGAGCCAAATCTCCAAGCACTCTGTGGACCTTGCAGAAATGGTCGTGGAGGCAGAAATATTTCCAGCTGTGTTGACTTGTTTGAAGGACCAAGATGAATATGTGAGAAAGAATGTGGCTACCCTGATCAGGGAAATAGCCAAACACACTCCAGAATTGTCCCAGTTGATTGTGAACGCAGGAGGTGTAGCAGCAGTTGTTGATTACGTTGGTGAATCAAAGGGTAACGTCAGACTGCCTGGTGTCATGATGCTGGGTTACGTTGCTGCTCATTCCGAAAACTTGGCAATGGCTGTTATTGTCTCCAAGGTATTATGTCCATTTATTTTGTGATCAACAAGTTATTACAAAATGTTTAACACTGAACATTTCAGAATCTAAATTATATGCATTTACCAAAACATTTCTTTTTCAAGGTCACTGGAAAAGGTCCTGTGGAAACTTTTTAACATTAATGTCTGTGCATATTATGTTCATAGTGGAGAAATGTAGAGTTACATTTTGTTTGTTGATGTCATTTTGGTGTAGATACAACTTTTATGTCGTTTAGTTTGCATTGCCTGGTGTTGCTCAAAAGTTTCTGTTTTCTGTTGCAAAGACGTTATGCCAATACCACAGTAGACAACTGTGTATGCACAATATGCAAGGAGTATTCAGATTGAGAAGCCACAACATGATACTCAGAATGACGCATGCTTATTTGTGCTGGATGGCAGAAATTAATCTATGCCTTGACCCAAAATGGAATGATGACCTACACAAAATCTATCCTGGAACATTCAGATACTGTAGTTGTTGCAAGATTTTTATTTCTTTTATTGGCATTTGTTATGAATATCTTCAAGGATAGATGAAAGCAGTCTTACAAAGTAGACAACAGTGAGAAACAGTGAAGCACTGAAGAGCACATGAAAAGCAATAGCAGTGTCCAACATATGCATACCCTTAGTTCTTCCGTCATCTAAAGAATGTCGCATGTTATGATTTTCTGTGGAAATCCTCTATGACAAAGCTTTTCTGTTATACGATCCTGTTGAGCAAATGCTTTATGTCACGTATTGTCGACTGTTGACACGCTTTCACATGATGCCATTTTGTTTAATCTCATCACTACGCTATTGGTCTTTTGATACAGGGGGTTACCCAACTTGCTATAACGTTAGCAGAGGAACCTGAAGACCACATTCAGGCAGCTGCTGCATGGGCACTGGGACAGATCGGCAGGCATACGCCGGAACATGCCAAAGCTGTAGCGGTGGCTAATGTCTTACCCAGACTCTTGCAGTGTTACATAAGGGCAGATGCATCAGAGGACTTACAGACAAAGGTATGTTACTTTGGGCTTTAATACACTCTGGTACATCAGTGAAGTTAAACATGGGATGTTATAGTTTACAATAATCAGTATAGTAAAGCATGATGAAGTATCCTGATGGAAATAAAAAAAGACTTAATTTTCTATCTTTAATTCCTTTCTACTTGATACCAATCTGGAGAGCTACATCTATGCCATGTATCTTTCAGGACAAATTTCACTAATTAGAGTGTATTTACAGTCAAAAGAAGATCCATTTAGCTTTTTCAACTAAAAAGTTAGTAAAAGCCTGTCCTGTGGTAAGTACACAGGACTACCGTGTGAATAGCAACAATAAGACTTTTATGCATAAACATTTCTTTTGGAAAGGTACGATAGTTTTTATAGCTTTTTATGACTGTCTTACAGCCAGTCCTTTTGTGCACTTTTATAAATGTATGAATAACAGCACATGCTGCTTTAGTAGTCCAGTTAACACTGAGGTAGACTGAAGTTATATTGAAGGTCCTGTTGAACGCAGAATCATCGCGTATGGTATGCTGAATTGAAATTATGTTGCAATGTAGATGCTGTAATACTTATGGTGTTTCTTTTCTGCTTTTAGTCCAAGCGGGCACTGAAAAATATCCTCCAGAAATGCATACACCTGCCAGCACTCGAGCCCCTCCTACATGATGCACCACCAAATATCCTGAAACACGTAGTAGGCCAGTTCAGCAAGGTCCTTCCTCATGACCCTGCTGCAAGGAGGTTGTTTGTCACCAGTGGAGGACTTAAGAAAGTTCAAGAAATCAAAGCAGAACCAGGCAGCGCCCTCCATGAATACATCAACACAATTAACAATTGTTTCCCTGAAGAAATTGTAAGGTAAGTCTTGAGAAAATTTATAAATTGAATGAAATAAAACGTTTTAACTTGGACTTTCACGATAAGCTGAGAGTTGAAACAAATAGAAACAGAAATGTCTGGATTGCATCAACAAACCTCTGATTAGTTCTTTCTTAAATAAGCAGAAAACCTGATACCAATCATTATCACTATACATTTCCTTGGGTAGTGTGAACGTGACTTTGTTGTATCAGTAGAACCCACATTGAACAAAGTCAAATAGAATCAGCTGCTGAAAACCTAGGCATGTCACCCCTCATGGTTTCACCATGAGTCTCACAGTTTTACTGGGCGTCTCATGGTCTCACTGTAGGCAATGTCTCATGATAAAAGTCGCTGATGCAACGCAAGACAAACCAAGAATGATGCTTTCCATCGCTGGTTATTTTCAAAGTTATTACTCAGAAGGTGACAATTCAAATCTTCCTAGCCATTGAAAATGTTTTTCATAAGAACAAGTTTTTGTACAATCCTCGGGCAAGAATCTCAAAGGCCATTCTTGCCATTCTTTAGGTTGGCGAGTCTGCAGACTGCATGGTCTTGTTGCTCATGTGGAAAATCAGAAGTTGTTGCTTGTATATAATTATTTCTTTGCCCATAACATCCAAGTCCATAAGACACAATGAATGATGTAAGTTCAGTTAACAATCAAAGATATGTATAGGGTGTCACTGTGCATCGCTTTTAATTGAGAGTCGATGTTGTCAGTGTACAGTTTCCAATAATTGCTTCATTATCCTAGCCAGGCCAGGGAACCAATCAGCCCAAAACCTAAAGGTATCTAGTGGTACCACACCTGGAAAGTGGGACTGTGGCCTCTTCAGTAGCAATCAGACACTTGAGGTCTCACTGAAGGATGCTAGCAAAAGTTTATTTTAATCATTAAATGCTTTTTAGCACACTAGTGTGTTGTGTAAATGGAACATGAATGTTTCTGCCTTACACCAATCTTTGGGGTTTTGAAAAGTATGGTCAGGTTTTAGTGCCAACAGAGATACTAAAATGTTAATGGTTACCCAGTTTTGTTTTATTTCAATGTCTCTGTTTGCATACGTATTTTTTTTCCTTCATTCCAGGTATTACTCTCCAGGTTACTCAGATCAGCTTTTAGACAGAGTGGAACAATACCAACCTGTGGCTTGATAAATTTACATGAAAAAACGTCAGAATAAAGCTTACTCTCTTCCAAATCATTGTTTCACTCCTTTTTTGAACCACTGTATCAAATGAACCCTATTTAGCATTTACAGGCTATCCTTGTCTGAGTATGCAATGGGACTGACTGGTCACTGTGCAGGGGCGTCGACGCCGAAATAGTGAGTGCACCAACATCCATCATATTGCAACTACCTAGAGAAGACTGGGATGTGTGCACTTTGTCCATTCATTATTTCTTCAAGTTTGAGTGTGTATGTGCCACAAGCATGTATGATCAAATGTTAGCAGCTTCCACACTGTGCTTCTGCCCATGCCATAGTATATGCCTGTATTACAAGAATTAGATACAAACTTCAAAGGCTGTTTACAATACTGTAAACAGTCTCAAAGCTGTGTTCCATATTTTTAATGTATGAACTTTTGCTTAGTAACTTCCAAACTTTGTAAGTGTTTCTTTCTTTTCCATGGATCAAGCAGTATGGACTTTAATGTCATATATGCGGCAGCAATTTTTGTTTTTCAAATGTGAGAATTAAGAAAGCTATGTGAAATACCATATTGCACCATAACAAGGTTTAATCTGCATTTCATTTCAAGTATTGTTTCAGATGGCGGCACTCAAATGTGTGAGTTTCAAAACTTTTGTATCTTTGGAGGTGGATGAGGGAGGGGGAGAATTCTTGGTGTTTATTGTACATATTTTATGTGAATAGTATTCAGCACTTCAGGCAAGTTAACATTTTACTTCCATCACTTGACTTTATAGATTTTCAATAGATATGCAATTCTGAAGAAAAAAAAAAACATTATTTTGTTACTTTTTGAGTTTGTTGTGGTAATAATTATTCTGCTGTGAGAATCTGTCTTATGACAAGAATACAGTCATATCTGATAGATATGTTTCATTCTTCAATTTACAATTAGAGCTGGAGACAATGCAACAATTATTAGGACATCAAAAGTTTACCAGTGCCATGAATAGCAGCAGTGGCAGAGCTAGCAGTTCCAGTCAGAAGGGGGCAAAAATGGCTTTTAGGGGCCCTGTCTCATAGAAATACCCACTGCTCTTCAAAGATATTGGGGATGAGTGCTTGCAGGACTATTAGGGTTCCTAGATAGAGAGGGTTGCGATTTTAGACATTTCGCCTCCAACTCTCAAACAGTTTAGGCCTGAGTAGGTGCATGCAAATTAGTCTCACAGAGAATCAGTAAGGTTGTACATTTTGAGGCAAAATGGCATCAAATAACCAGTTGTCACAACCCATCTATACAGGAACCCATAAGGACTATCTAAGGGGAGCGGTACCATCTGCGGGCACGATGTGTGCAAGAAAATTTTGGCTTTTCAAGCTCTCTGGCCAGAAATGGCACTCCCTGGATATTATTAGCTGCATATACACAATCCTGAAACAGGAATTTCATGTTTGCAATTTCTCAAATTAATGAGAGCAACAGGGAATCTATGATAATTTTAACACATTTCAGATGGGTTAAGCTGATGAAGAAATAAGAAATTATGCACCCTCTTTCTCGGATCATGTTCCATATGGTAGCTGACACTGAATAGCAGGATATGAGGAATGAATTTTGGGTGCTGCCTGGGCTATATTTCCATGTTGTCCGGCGAGAAAGGCTGATGTTCATAAACAATTCATATAAAAAAAAGAAAAAAGTTATGATAAATGTTCCAACAGTCTTATTTCCTCACAAACCACAGACACACATATTAAAACATACTTGTCTAGCAGTGCTGTAGTACATTATAAGAGAAAATGTTGAAAAATGTTGAATCTTAAATTCATCATTACTGGTAATGTTCTGTCTGTCCAGAGAATAAAAAGATTTGCTGAGCTAGTATAAGAATCAACTTAAGTCCCCAAGGTTTTCAGTGAGGGTTCCTCAGTGCTTACCAGCAATTACCAGGAGTGAAAATTTTGTTGTAGTATCAATTGTTCCTTTACTTATTTTGACAATCCGAGTAAAGTTTCACTTATTGAGTGATGTCGCTCACTCAGACTTGGCACCGTATGCTTCAATTAATGCGAAGTGTGATCTTCAGGAGGGATAATCTACTCATACTCCTACCAATATACCAAGTTTGCAGTTCAAGGGGGTGAAAATGTTAGAAATCTCCTGTCACATTTGATATATTATAAATTTTAAATTTGTTGAAACTAAAAATAGTATCCATCCAGGCTTGATTTGAAATGAAAATAAAATTACCACTTCATCAAGGTATAACCCTAGTAAGACCCATCCACATCAACTGCGAGGAACGGTAACGTCAAAATGCTGATATTTATGTTAAATATGACATTTTTGTCAGATTGCTTACGGGCACTGGCCAGAAATTATTGGGCTCCGATCTCAAAAACCAATGAAACCACTCCTAAACAATGCTAGAGACAAAGTGTTAACAAGCCAAGGACTTGAACACATGATATGTATCTTGTCATATATCTTGAATGCCTGTACTGATGGCTAGCACTATTTAAGATACAGGAGTGTTGCCACAAACCCAAATGCGACATACATGCACACACTGTCACCATGACATATATGTAGCTTTCAGCTAGGAATCAAATCTGTGGACAAAACAAACCTAACATACCTCAAGATATCCTGATCATATCATGAAAAAAGAACGATTCAAATATGGTAGTAGAGTATGATATGCATAGGTAAAGGTTGGCCAGTATCTAGAATCGAAGGGGAGCTAAAGCCGCTGGAAGAGCGACTAACTTGTCCACCGAGAAAGGAGTACTAGAGCACAGTGTCCACTGTCGCTGTCTTCTAAGAACTAGCCGACCATTCACAAATAAATTGGTCCAATTCTTCAAAACCACAGCTTTCCTTAAGCATCCACGTTCGATGGAGGCGGAATCCAAAGTTCTGTTACCTTTCTAACAATATCAACCATCTCAATATGACACTTGCTTCAATGCTCTTAAAGTTACAATCACGCAGAAGAGGTTTACATCAATCCATTCTTGCTTTGAGGGTCTTTGTGGTGATTTTGTCTTTTTCTCTGTGAAGGAGATAATAAGATAAATAAGTTATGACTTTTTCAATATTTGCTGGGCCAGATTTGCATGGTGCAAGTCACAGAAGGGGGGCAAAGGCAGTGGACACTTTCAATCAATCAACCAACCCACCCATCCCCCTCCCACCTC
>VJOZ01000541.1:0-17750 GCA_009801055.1 Stichopus horrens | reverse complement strand
AATTCTAGCACCATGCCCTCTAAGGACTAGCTCAGCTTTGATAGCCAATCCACTTGAGAGTTTCTGAGCTAAAGGAAAATGTCAGACAGAGAACAAAAATATTTGGATATTGCAGATCTCCAGGACTAGAAATGGGGAAAGATCAAAGTTCTGACCAGTGACTTGAACTATTGCGAATTGTTGGACTTAATTTTTTAAAAAAGATTCATACCACAGATGTGAATGGCAGAGGATCTCGGCAAACTTTTCACCTTCTCAATTTTCTAGATGATATGCAGGGACGATATCAGAACAAAGTAGAGCAGGGAGAGGGGGTTAATATTTGATTGCAACATGAGGCTAGAAATGGAATCTCTTCCCCAGACAATGAAACCAGGAGTCTTCCCCCTCCAAAAAAAAATTGCTCACAATATCAATACCCACACAAAGACAGCACCACACTCACAAAATGTTCATCTGTTTTAAACACTAAAGTGGAGCAATTGAAGACATTCTCCTCTTGTCCTAGGATGGTAACACTGTGGACACAAATAAGGTGAATCAGTCAGCCTAAACATTATGGCATATATTTTTTATTTGCTGACATAAACATCACATTGCTTTGCAAAACAAAACCATATATAGCCTTTACCCTCATTCTCCTGCTCAACATCCTGACATATTATTAAAACATGCACAAAGTGGATGGTACATTCCATTAAAGTATCATTGCTATACATTACACACTGTATCTTACTGCACATATTCAAATCGACAGTTGACATAATTTGGAGAACCATGCACCATGCCTGGGTAGGCAACCACTGTCTATTCCACAAAACTGATTCAAGACCTCACTGACTTCACCACCTGACCCGAAAGGATGCCATTCTGAAGATGATTCACGCTTTTAATTATCTTGTACAAACAAAGAAGTTCAAATTAGCATTGACTTTTTCCCCATCATCTCTCCTACCTCTCCCCATCCTCCCCCCCCACCCTCTCACTCACACTCCCCAACATAGATTTACCAAATTAGCAACAAACCCACCTCGGACTAATGGTAACAGGTTAAAACTGCTGACCAAATTCAGTACCAGCCCTCTCAAGAAGTTTCACTTGAATAAACACAAGGATCATCAGTTGATGTAATCTACTGGTAATGGAAAACCAGTGTGTAACATTTGCACCACCCTTATTATGGTTTGGTTACAAAAGGAAAATGGTTAAGCTTTGAGTATAAAAGGAATCATGAATAGAAGAAAAATGGCGAAAGACGTTCTCTCGCGAGGCGGTATCTGGCCCACATCTGCGACGAATGTTTTCGTCATCTCTAAGGTAACTGGTGTATTTTTAAGGTCTTTTGTCTGCTCGATACCTAATCACGATGCAACACGGAAGGAGGCAACATATCCGGGATTTATAACTTTGAACAAGATTTACTGATGACCTTCTAACAGGTCATGAAAGAATGACAAAAATAAACTTTTCTGCAGATTGCTTGTACTTTTGAACCAGTTCTGAGAAATGCTTGGCAACCATTTTCCATACTAGCACAGCTACACCCCTAAATAATCCTTAACATGAGAGGTTATTGGACATTTCATTAAACATAAGAAAAAAAAAACGGAGAAACGAATGGCAAGATGTAATTTTTTTTTAAACAACGGTAGCTTCAGATGCGACAAACTCTAACTTCCCACATTCAATAAAGTAATGCACATTTTCTTTTCAAAAGATACAAAAAGAGAAAAGAATGGTAACTATCTCATTTTCATTATAACCACTTACTCACTGCTCAATAAAATTTCACATATAGATTTATTTTCATGTTTCCAAATGTTTTTATCGATTGCAAATTTGCAATTCGTCTGGTAAACTTCCTCCTCTGAAATGAGAAGCAAATCGATAAAAGATGTCGGCAGGGATGCGGTCTTTCTCTTCGATGATGATGATGAGAATGTTAATTGAAAACAGAGAGAGCTTTGGGTCTTGAGAGTGGTTGCTAACGGCAGGATACGGACCACACCACCGCCATTACCCTAATTTCACATCCAGAATCTGGGATGGGTTAGTAACAGAGATACCTGGAAAAAAAAATCTACAATAGGGAACTTACAGGTAATTTTGAACTATGGACTTAATTAGTGTCGCAGTTCCACGGTTAGACTGGGAGAGAGGACGAGAAGCGGTCCCATCACCTCAGCTTGAGATTTGTTCGGTGGAAATCACTCAAGAAAAGTAGAAAGAAAAACAGAAGAGAAAAAAAAGGAACTATATGGTTCCTTTTTTTCTTATATACTGATTCATTCTTATATACTGATTCACACAGTGCTCTTAGCAAATATGGCAAACTGTCCCAGGAGGCTTTTGAAAATTTTTAAAACCATTTTGAAAATGTCGCAAGCCCATGAACAAAAATTCCTATCGAGAGAGAGAGGGTACAATAGTCATTGAGCATGTGGACTCCAGGCATATCTATGCCTGCTTCAAAGTATAATTCCGATGTGTTATGTCGAAATGTGAAATTCAAATATTTACGAGGTTTCATTCAACCATCAGATGAGCTACAATGTCAAATACTTTTATTACAACAAAGTCTTTAAAAATAATTGTTCCGACAAAATTCTTGCAAAAATGGCCAATCTCCATAAAAACAGCTGCCTTTAAAATTGGTAAATCTATTTTTTTTTTTTCCTACATGTGACATGATCGCTGTTGCAGAGTGAATGGTGGCATAGTGGATATAATTCACCTAAATTCACCAAAACTCTCTAAATCCCAAAGAGTTATATTTAAAGGATAGCTTCAAAATTGAGAGTGAAACTTCACTTCAAACAGTGAGAATGACTCTCCGAAAAAGGTCATTTTTTTCTCTTGTAGAGTGAATATGCACTCTTAATTTTGGAGAGAAATCCCTATTCTAACTCTTTGGGATTTAGAGAGCATGGTGGCAAAGATGTCGCAAATTCTCTCTTCCTTAACATCTGGAGCTGTTTTCAATAAAAATGTTTGGATTGACCTAAAAAGAAAATCATTTTATCTGTAGCCATTTTAATTACAGTCAAACATTTCCAACTGCATTCAAGTGAATTCACTTATGGCATTAGCAAATTCAAAAGAATTCACTACAACGTAAGTGAATTCATTGACATGATGACTAGGACTTCGTAAATTCTGACTGAGTCCTTCAAAAGTATCTGGTATGGTATATATTCCTCTGAAGCAAGTAATTGGGCTTTGAGCCATTACATTTACAATCAGACTACAGTAGATATATAGCAATTCAAGTAAATTTGCTCAAAATATGCATGAATTCATAACGATGATGCGAATACAATAAATGCTATCTCAGTCCCTAGGGTTACTGTCTGGAAATAGATTCAACTTTCATCTCACAAAGGAAGCCTTGATTGTGAAATCTCCTGATTCACCGACATCATCTTCCCTCTCTCATTCCATGAAAAAGGTCTTTCCTGTGAGTCCAACAAATTCACATGCATTCACATTCGATACACTCACATACATAAGTGAATTCGCACGATTTCAATGTTATACGACAGATTGTATCACCGCCATTTGGATTGATATCTAATGATAAAAATGTCTGGAAAAAAAAAAAAAAAACGTTTCTAAATGGTGCTGATACATCTTATAGTGAGAGGCTTAAAAAATATGCGAGAATTCACTGAGTTGCATAAAAGTGAATTCTTTAAGAATTCATCGGCATGATAATGAAGACTTCACAAATCCTCTGTCAGTCCTTGTGACTGATAGGCTGGCGATGTTTACATTCAATTAAAATAATTCGATTCAGTAATTTGAAAAAAAAAAACAACACTTTCCCCTAAACTACCACACTATACATTTTTGAAAACATCACTCCACACTCACAGGACAATTATTTTTCTTGCAGAAACTTTTGATTACTTAACATTGCCCGAGGGAGCAGAGTGGCAAAGTCCCCGAATTAGGGAGACAACAACCTAATATGGCGGAATCGCCGACATACCTCTGCCAAAAATAACATTTTTTTCTTTACAGATTTACTTGGAAATTGCATTTTGAAATTGCTACCGCAACAGTTCTAGAATAACATAAACAAGTTTTATTTTTAAAGTTTCTTTTCTTTACCCAAATTCAAAGCTCTCTTTCCTTTTGTTGAAACATTGCTAATCCCTTTTTGCTCATAACAAAAGAACGGGGGGGGNNGAAGGAGAATGAATGAAAGAAAATAGGCAAGGGGGGATAAAATGACAACATCCAGTGGCGAGAATGTTTCGAAAGGAAGGATGTGACTGTATTGCAATTCTAGCTGGCCGAGGACATACGAGAAAATTTCATAGTGATGCAAGACCCAATTTAACATCACATGGACATTAGTTCCAGAAACAATTTTCTGATCACTTCCGAAGGAATCCTGAGCCGGAAACACTGGCAATTTTTCTTTTTTTTTTTCTCAGAATTGATCTTTTTTGGTAAACGCATTTAAAAAACAAGAATTGTTTGTTTGGGCAATTTTTCGGTTTTTAGTTTTGACACTGTTAAAGCCAGACTTCTTACAGAATCAATTTCAAGGCTTCCCTTGACAAATCTTATCACTTTAAGAGACAGCAGGCAAGAACCAGCAGATTCTGAAAGCACCCGACATCAGCCAAGGCATGATTTGGACGCTCCAGGAGAGCAGATGTTCACGCTTTTTAACAAAAAGATAGGAGCTGCTTCCTCTGGGATGTTGTTCCATACAGAAACAGGAAACCATTCTAATACCTGAAATTGCATTTTTTTTTTCAGCCTGTTTTCCTTAATTTTTTAAAATATTTTTTTCTTGTGAGTAAAAAGTACATCTTCCCCCCTTTTCCATCCTTTATTTTTGAAAAATGTTGTCAAATATTGCACAGGGGATGGGCAAACTGGAAGTTGTTTGACAGCTGATGAGGAAACTTTCTGAAGGAGCTGTGAAATTGGTAAATTGTTAAAATTATGAGACCAGCCCTGCCTCTGAAAATATGTAATGACATGACAGACGTCACTAACATGAGAAATTGTCAACGACACAGTATTTCAGTGATGTGTTTTCAAAGTGAGGTCCCTACTGCCTCCCCTGGGGGTATTAGGGAGTCCCAGGTGGGTGCTATGGAGTATATTAATTGGGGGGGGGGGACTGTCACTGATTTGAGACACACTGGCAATTATGACACATCAATTGCTGCATTTATTCAGGGCACAGAAAGGCATGCAGTGTGCGTGTTACAATTTGATAGTTTTTGCCTCTTTCTCCCTCCATCCCAATTTATCCTCCTTCCCCTCTCTCTACCCAAGGAACAGTTTGTGACCTAAATTTATCCAAAGAGGCATTACAAATGTATTTGATCCAGTTTCTTCCATGTTTTGATAACATTGTGGGAGAGACAGTCGTTGTATAGTTGAGGGACCACCTATGAATGGTAGGAAGTGGGCAGGGCATTGGGACAGCTTGCTCAAGATGCCTGTGCAAGGTAGTGGTAGTAGAGGAAAGTTTCAGAACCAATGTTTAAAAGTCCATCAATATATCCCGATAAAAATTTTTAAAATGGCAACTGTTAAGGCATGGAGATAGGAAACAGGGCAGGTAGTAAGGGCAGTGGTGGTGGAGTCGGCAGCAGGGGAAGGGGAGGGCAAGAAGGATAGTTGAAAGGGGGCAGAAGAGGAAGAATACTATTAATGCAAGGAGCAGGCTAGAGACTTGTAGGCTTCTTGATCTCTGCATGTGGTACATCCATATGTTAAGTTTAATAATAGCTTAATAACTTTAATAATCTCAGGTTTTTTTTTTAGATTTCAGTCTGTGGGAAAAAATTATCTCACAAACTGAAATATAAACCTTGAAATCAGAATTACTTGTCAGTATCAAACTTTTCTTACTATGTGCTAAAATAATCACTTTCATCTGATAGCTCCCCTCACCTTTTTGAACAAAAATTCACATGACAACCCAGCCATTCTATGCCTCACTTGCCTAGTGTCTTCAGAAAGCCACCAAACTTTACGGGAAGATTTTCAATCCTTACTTGTACCGAAGACAAGATATGGACCTAATCATCTTGTGTGTTGGCGATATCATTCTGCTATGGTTTAGGACAAATCTAATTTTTTCTGACAGCTTATTAAATATTTGTTCAACATCACTGCAAGCGTTCTCCACATGGTGCATTCCACCACACTGACTCCAGAAGAGCCTGCACCTCCAGAACTCGGGAATTCCACGCTGCATCCTCTCTCTCCTGGTTCTGTACGTCTGAGGTATGCATTGATTTCTCGATGTCATTAACAGTTAACTTCTGTCGTTTTTACTGCCAATTTTGTTGCTTGTTTCAGACCCGAACGTAGGTATTTTATGGATATCTGGGGTTTTCCTCGAAACAATTGGATGCCTGTCTCAGCATGGTCAACCACCAGAGGAGAGTGAGAGGAAACTGGGTCAAAGCTCACATTAAAGTCAAGACTCTTTCAGTGTTTTGAGCGACAGGCAATGTGGCATAAATGATAGTATTCTAAAGTTCGATGTGGTCCATGCAGTGTCCACGATGCACCTTTTTGACGGGTTGGTCCATTCTGAAGATTTTTTCCTAAAAGGTGTTGCCGCAAAAGTCCTGGGCTCTGACGGTTGGTATAGACCCCGCTTCTTCGTTTAAGCAGGTACAAGTAATGTCCCAAACACGATGGACTTAGGAGGTGAGGTGGCAGTTGAGCAGGATAGTTAGTGGGACTCAAATCACCAGGTTTTTATTTCAGTTTGGATTCTGGACTGGCAAAGGCCACATTGACCGAACCTTATGATTCTGAGGGTCTTCTTTACGAGAGTCACCTACTGCCATGACCTAGTGAAATGCAAATGGGCCCACAGTCGATAGATTGAACTGCAAGCGTGGATACCGGACAGAATTTGCCAGCACAGATCAGTGTAAAATGCAACAGTGACAAATTGGACAACTTCTGACCTCTGGGTTGTGTTTTGTCCAGTTCTGGGTGTGAACGCAACATCCACATCTATTGAGTGGAAAGAGGTTTCTACTACAGAGGTCACTGGAGGGGAGGGGTGGAGGAAGTCAATAAATGACTCACTGATGTCCTTGAAGACGATCACAAAGGTATAACGATTGTCTCGTTAATTTCTGGTCGCTCTTTGACACATACTCCTGTATACTTCGCACTACACTATCAGGAGATCAAAGCAGCATGTAACAACCGGTTTATCGATGTTTCGTCGCCACTCACACAGAGCGTTGAAGTGAAACTCAGTGACGTCAGCGTAGGGACATCGAGACGAAACTGATGTCATGTTAGACTGTAAATAACACCGATCACATGTGAGGTCTCTTTGACTAGATTTTCCTGACAATTTCCATCAGTGAACAGACATGAACAGAAGTTCAAAGGTGGTCTTACAGTCTTGCGCAACTTGCACCTGAACATCCAAGGATGAAGGTCATACCAGGTTTTTGCTTTTCCAGTGAAAACAACCCGGTCAGACTGTTCAACACTTCTTGACCCACCGGTAAAATTTTCACACATACTGGGACATCACCTCTCAAACAGCCAGGATCTACTTTACGCGTCATGTCCGAAGTTTTGACCGGCTTCCACTTCTCGATGAATCGTGTTTGACTTTTGGCTTCAGATGAGGATATCTTTGACTTCAAATGATCTTTGACTTTTAATAATGTGGATTACATGCTACTACAAGGACTGTGGAGGGGGGATACTTGGCAAATGTGACACTGAACATGGGGGAGGGGAATCCACCTCAAACTTGCAGAAACCATGAAACAGTGCATATGTCTTAAATCACAATCCACAATCTTTGAGATGCCATTCAATCTTCAATATCAATTGAAACTACATTATTTTGCAAGAATTCTCAGAAAATATAAGCAATAGATGGGAGAAAAATCGACAGCCCCTGTTGTTGACATCATATAACCTCTCCCCCCCATGAAAAAAACAAAACAATTTGGAACACTTTCTGTGTCAAAAATGTTATAACCAGTTAAAAAAAAAGCAGGCTTTGGCAGCAAACTTTCTTTAATGAAGGAGGCTATTATATTGCGGACTCAATTTCCTCCAGTGCACACTAAATTGACACTAAATTGAGTGGATTTCTTTTGTAACTGGGTGACATCCAATCACATATCACACTTCTTGGCTCATTGTAACCTCAAAGACTGCCTGGAAATGAAAGTGCACCCCCCTAGTTTTGGAGTAAGGGGGAGGGTTCCTCAGGAAGGTGATTCTCTGATGGGGATGATAGGGATGACGAATGATGGGGATGATGATGATGATGACGATGATGACGATGATGAACTGGTGGTGTTCTGCTATGAAAGAACCGATTTGCCAGTGTACAGATCTCTATCGTTTTCATGGAAATCATTGCAAGAGAGAGACATACCCCAAAGAAGAGAAGTTCAAGGCTCCACAGTCCTGCCTAGCTGTTATCTGCAAGACACCCAATGTCCCTATGCTTTATCTGGATCACACACAGATCAACAGACAAACAGACAGACAGAGGGACCTGGTCTTGGAGTTTAACTACATTTCTTTACTGCCAAATTGACTGTTAAACTTGTTTTTACTGTGGGCGTTATGTCAGTTCAAATTGAAAAGAATGTTTGCTGGGGATAGCTGCTGGCAAAAGCCAGGGTTTAAAGGGAGTTGAGGGATTTCACTGCAGACAGACCGACCTCTCGCGAATCTGTATCAATTTAATTTGAGGACTAGCAAATCATGGATTATTCTCTTTGGAGAATTGAATACAGCAAAACTAATTTCAGTTCTTCTTTTATGATGCTACTGTGGAAGGTAAGCTGACCACTCAAGTGAGGGAAGACGGCAAGGCTACAGGGATTGCAATGAGAGGGTAATGAACAGAGCGAAGTAAAGGTAAAACTAGCATAGAAGTAACAGAAGGAGAAAAGTTTGTAACTGAAGAATGATTATTGTCATTATTTTTTTTGGGGGGGAGGGTGGTGAAGGGATCAGACCCTGGTAAATCCAGATGTTTCATGTAAGACCAAATCAGGCTTGACATGTGCAGTTACCATGTTAGATCACAATTGGAGAAAGGTGGTTAGTCATAATAATAATAACAGGGGGGGGCAAAAATGTATTTGGTAGGGTACAAAGAGCAAAAAGAAAAGCAGAATCCTTGTAGTGCTAGTGATAAAAGAGATGGAAGGAAATGCACAGGTAGTGGCAAAGGTATGACCAGTGTGAGAGATGGAAGTGGGTGGTAGGGGGGTTGGTGGAGGGTGCAGGGGTATACTCTACTAGCAGTTCATTAAGTAGATGTTCTGGACTGTTTTCACAAAAAAAAGGGAAACAAGAGCATGCACACACATCGATACATACACACATACATACACACAAACAAAAAAAAAGAAAAGAAAACATCATTATTCTGACGTTTCCACAGATTCAGGTTGGGTGAAGCTGAAAGCAACACTTGCAAAGCTTCAAGGAGAGCATTGTTGAATGAATTTTTCGCCACTGGTACACAAAGACAACCACAAAGTCATATCATATGCACCAATCTGAGTAAAGCAGTGAAATTTGAATATGCACACGTAGATATGACAGCATGCCATTTTACACAATTGGCTGATCATGCGCTGTCTAGGTGACAAATGCATGTTACCAAGCTAACATTGTGGGCTGTATTTCATGTGAACTGGCTTGCAACGTTGTTACACACTTCCCATAACATTGCAAGAAAGTCTATCCTAATGGCCTAAAAGCAATTGATGCTGTGGTTCCATTTAAACAAGTACACATGGAGAGTGTGTGTGCATGGTTACCTGTGGATATCTAGCTGGCTCAACTTCCCCTCCCCCACCTTTTTTTTTTTTCACAAAATAAAGTCTCTTGACTGTCCAGAATATATTTCAGTGTGTCAGCCAAGCAGCAGGTTAAACTACTTTGTTGTATGATCTAATTGTTTGATACAAACTGAAAGCAAAGGATATGAACTTATACAAGAATTTTCAACCGTCTAAGGGTTCAGGAATAGGGAAGATACCAAAGTTTGCTAGTCATGCCAAAGGTGATGCAAAACTGCCAAATCCATGGCACAATCCTACGCTTAAAAGGCATTTCTCCAATGCAAAGAGAAATTAACAGGAAGATGATGGAGGAGAAAGGGAGAAAAGAAAGTAATAAGGATAATTTTTTTTTTCTGACATAATACCCCTGGCCCCAAACAGTATTAAGTAATCCTCTAACCACTTGAATTTTGCAGGAATGTGATTTTAAGCTGGCTGGTTCATGCATGCAATCATTTATTGTGATCTACTGGGGTCAAAGGTCAATCTGGGATACTTAACTGGTCACACACTCAATTGATTCACTTATCCACTCATTCGCTCCTTACAGTCCAGTCTTCACCTTCCGGCCACGGTCTGCAGATTTTATCTCCCTGTCACCATCTCTCTGACATCACACCTTCTCCTTCTGCAGAGCAGCGATAAATTCTTCCAACTTTTCTTGAATGTGTCTTACTTTCTCTGGAAGAGAAAAAAACAAACAGAAGAACGAAAATATGAATGGACGGTAGGATCTTTGACCGAGATAAGCAGCCTCTCAGCTGACAGAAAAGGCAGTATCAATTCCAAACGTTCTGTTTCGGAGGTGTGACTCCCACTTTTCAGAAAAGTTTTGAGATGTGTTGTTTGTGACATCAAGGGATTTAAAATCGCTTAGAATTCAAGTTGTCATGTTAGATTCCACCCATGAACTTTGTGAGATCTGTGTTCGGTCGCACTCGACCTGGTGAAACATGGCACAGAAAAGTATCTTTAGTCTTCCTCCTTTATTACCTGAGCCTATGGTAACAATAATGAAAGGTGACTGCACACATGAACATCACTGCCAGATGAAAAGTCAGCCACCTGATAAACTCTGCATCTTGACCTTTTGCATCAAACATTGGGTATATAGGTTAGCTCTCTGAGGGTATGAATCCACTGCAGAGTTATTTAGTGTCGTTCTAGATACCGATCGATAGGCTGGTCACTGAAATCCACATATTTGAATCCATTTATCTAGATATCCTTACAGTTTTAGTGCACACCTAACTCTGCACAGCTACTACACTCTACTTTTTAATTTTCTTCATGTGGGACTCTTTCAGTTGCAGGACACTGATCAAATCGGGCTGTACTACATAGATAGTGTCAAAAGTCATCACGCAGCTATAGAATATAGAAGTAGGAAGAGGCACAAATATTTAGCGGGGGGGATTGGTAAGTACGGAAGCAAAGTCATCAGAACTAAACGTTCCACCTGTACTAGTAGAGCTCTTTCAATGACAAAAAAAAATTCAGCATAAATCTGTTTTCGCATGATATCTGGCAAAAGGAAGTTCACTAAACTTAGACACATGATCAGTATCATGATTGAATTTTGCTCTAAAATCATCTTCCTTAACTTTGGAGAGGAAACACCTATCAAGAAATCTATCTATAACTCTTTTCATCACGCTTGATGTTGTAAGTCCACTCTAAAGGGCAGCTTGGACAAATTTGAGAATAAATGCCAATCAGGGAAAGCCTAGGCAGGAATCAATCTTTACCATTGACAGTCCTGACTGATTTCTGGTGTAATTTTGTTCTTTCTCATAAATCTAGGCCATGATCATCACTATGTGGAATGTCAAATAAAAAACCATTTCATGAAGTCCCGGGGTCAGAGGCTGCAGATTCCATGTTTGGAATGTCATTGTCCCGTAGAGGGAGGGTTAACAGTAATTGTCTGAGTGTGTCATCTATGTTTGGTTTGTAGTTCTGCAGTGCTGACGATGCTCTCAACTATGAATTATTTTGCAGCTCGTCCATTTCAAACTAAAAAAAAAAAAAAATTCTTTCAATTCCATCCGTGCGAACCACGGCGACATGGTGGATTCAGAAGCAAGTCAACATCCAGGTTACATTAAGTATACATTTGCACTTTCTTTTTCAATTTGACTGTAAACGTCCCCCAGATGTACTATTCTCCTCAAAGCAATTTGTGGTGATAATTAGTAAAATTCACTAAAGTTTTATGCCTATTATTTACGTTTCTTCATATATGGTACTAACTTACAAATGGCCCAAACTAAGTTCACCACCCCATCCTGCATGCAAAAGAAACATTCAAACGAACGTGTAAACAACGATTCAAAAGGTTTGACCAGACACTTTTTTCAAATGACTATTTACCATATGCACGCTACTGTTGCAAGCCAGGGTGCAAAAAATGGAACTGTTGCCATTGTTTGGCCGGAACACACATGGAAGTAGGACTTGACTTATTATGATAATAATCAGCATTCTCATTTTACTGTTTTTCTTTCATTTTCTAATTTATCAATTCTTCTCAGAGGGCGCTTTGCTACAGAGAAAAAAAGGAGAGCAAAACCGACTATGAAAACCACATACTCTTTGTCTGCACCACTCAGAGTGCACTTTTGATTCACTTCACTCACGATGAATATTCGGCATTTTTACAAGACAGTGTTTAAAACAGTTTGGAGTGTAGGAATCTTTCAAAAACTGTAACATTAACATTAAAAAAGAAAAAAAAAAATGAAGCTCATGCTAAAATTTTTTATAAAGAGTATTAACCACAATCAAAGTAAAACTTTTCAGTGGCACATAATGAGGTTAGAAACCTTTCAAAATTAAATTGGGTGGCTTAGAGACAGCTTCTTTTCTTCCTTGCTTGCTGTCAAAAGTAAGATAGAGAGAGGAGAAAAAAAAGATAGTTATTTGTGGAAAAGGAAAGAATCCAAGAGGATGGAGGGCAGACAGAAGTTTATGCAAAAAATATCAGAACATTTTTTCTTGTCAGTGAGGGCACACACTCCAGCTCATCACCTTAGGGACACAAACTACTACTCTTTCAATGTAAAGCACTCCCATGGCAAAATCGGCCTCCCCAGAAAAGTTCCGGCACAACAAAAGAGGAGACCTTCAGTGGAGGAGAACCTACGTCCGTCCGTGCGTTCGTTACTCCCGGACCACTGTGAGGAACAACCTCGGATTCGACCCTCGATATTTACAGGTGTTTCTTCGTCCTCTCCCCCCTCCAAACACACCCCCTCCGGTCCGTCGCTGTCTCGGCAAAGTCCCCTTAGATATCTCCTTTCTTTCCCTATTCTTTCCCAGTGACTTTGATGCATTGTGTTCTTTGGACCCCTAGTTTTCAAAAAAATATCTCATATTTTTAACTTGGGGGCAATGCTGGATTACAAAAGTTAGAAAATTGTTACAGGGTTTCGTTTTCTTATTATTCTGTTTTTGGGTTTTATTACAATTGGCTGTCAAGCCTCTAACACCCGACACGACCTGTGACCCATAACTTGTGACTCCAGGAGAAATAGCACGTGTTAGGAGCTTCATTTTCACAAAAAGCTTTTGTTGGAGACTTTTCGCTCATTTTTTCTCCAGACTACCGCAGGGATGTTTCCCACCTTCTGCCATCCAGTTAAGCCATACAGTCGTTACAGTTTTCTCTTCCATTATTTTTGTAAAATGCTATTATCACTGTTTCTTCCCCCCTCGTAGTACGCTATGGGGTGTTGATGTTTTTGGGCCTTGGCATTCATGGATAATTCAATGGGACAAAAAAAGATTAAGAGTGGCATTAAAACAAGACTCTCATAATTTCTTAAGGGTTGTTTTTCCAGGCCTTGGAACGAAATTGGCAACTTTTAGGAGAGCAATTTAGACAAAAGCATGGAAGGGGAGAAGAAAAAAAAAACAACAAAAAAACACAGGAAGAAAAACGAGAGTTCTGGATTTTTTATGAATTCTGAACATTTTCTTCTACTTCACATTCAAGTTCCAAATGTTGTCTGCACCTCTATGTTTTTACCATTCCTGAAAAATATTTGGTGCGCTAGGCTTTAAATTTTTGTGGAAGTGGAGAGGAAAACCTTTATCATGTGTGTGTCATGATCATGTACGTATGACAGAAGTGAACTGACAGAGGCTGATGAGAGAGGTGATGTCAAATTTGCATGAAGCTGAAAGCATTTCTTTCTTCTATTTTTGGGAAAATGTCTCTCTGCTGTAGAATATTAGGAGCAGTAACCCGAGAACCAGAATTGCAGAAAAAATACATAAACTAATGTCAGGGTAAAGTAATTGTTCCATGATGGAATATCAAAGGAGTTGGGGGGTNNGGGGGTAGTAGGAATGGGGGAGAGGGGAAGCAGGAGGGAAGGAGTGGGGAATGGGGATATATGGAGGGGTGGGGAAAGTGGAAGAGTGGTACTGGAAAGGACAAATGTATTGACTGCAGAACTGGAGATAATAAAAGTTAAAAAATACCTGACTCTAACATGAATGCAGTCTTTTTACCACAACACAGATCATATTTAGTGATGCAACAGATATCCAGTCTGGATGGACTATACGGTCAGATAGTGAGACAAAATCCAGTTCCGACTGGATATTTTCAAAGTCCAGCCGGACTTTTTCCAATATCCTGTTATAATTGTGTGACCACAGAATGTTCATATAAAATATAAGAGCATAGATCTCTCAAAAACTGAAATGCAAGACATGAATGGCAAGCTTGAACGACAGCAGTGTTAAACACAATTTAGGTATTACGTTGACAGTTTAACTAACTTGTTATGAGGAGTACAGAGGAGTGTAAACAATGAACTGACAAGTTTCATTTTGGTGGAAACATGAGGGCAGTGATTTAGCAGTGGGACAGCAGACAGGTGACCCATAACTATGCCCTGGTCTTGCTTCAAGAGAATCGAATAAAGCCATACCAAACTAGTTCACCACTGTAATTTCCTAATTTTGAAAGGTATGTCTGTAAAAGGATATAAGGTAACCACGTTTATGGGGGATTCACTTCACCTAGCAAAGAGCTGTGTTGAAGTAACCCATTTCCTGATTTATACTTCCACAGAATGGCTGCAAACTACACAGCAGTAGTTCCTCCAAGATTCCATTTAATGGCACTCAAAACAGAGACAAGAAGATTCATATCACACAGCAGTATTGAGTTTGAAGGTTTAAAGTAATTTGTGAATTAAAAGTTAGATGTACAGTAACTGAAGCATTAATTGTAGCTGTATGTAGCATGAAACTCCCTTGGCTCTTCGCAAACAGGATGTTGCATTTTGGAACATAGGAACCTAGCACGATTCACATTTCATAAAAGCATTTAAAACTCGGTCTGGCCGGATGTTATCCTGCTGAATTTCAGGCAAGATCTGGCTAAATCCGGTTCTGGTTGGATCTAGAACTTAAGATCCGGTGCATTCCTAAGTAATTGATTGAGTCCATGCTGTTAGCATTTTCCCATTTTGAATATTCATGCAAGGATTTTGTCCTCTCTCTCGGCCCCACCCTCAACCTTGAAACATTTACAGTCATCCACTAGTAATGAATTACTTAGATCTAGCAATTTGGATGTCCCTTTTTCTGGACAGATGCAATGCTTCACAAATGGTTGCATTGTCTATATCCAGGAAAATGCAAAACCTTCACATTTACACATGATTGCATGACTGGTTACTAGGCTACAGTACGATACAGTATGTATGGTTACTATGGACACTATGGATACTGCATGTATAGATATTCGATCGGTCCAACGGGTGGACCCCCCAAGCCTTACACGGTTTTAGACGCAAGATTGTCAACTCCACCTTGACCTTAATTGTGCATTCAGTGTGGATACAAGTGTTATAGTTGACCATGTGACCCCTGTCCTTGATTCACCTTACAAAGTAAAAACATGGCAACAAGTCTTTTTTGGCCACTGTTAGACAGCTTATCCATCCTAGGAAATAAATCCTTTTCAACTCCACTGGTTTAGGTCCTCTGAAGTCATGGACAACAATTGTGGTTTTTGCTCACACTTTCACAATACAGCACAATGCACGATCAAAAGTCTTGTCTAGATGAAATTGTGTGTATTGGTACAAACAGTTTTCAAAAGTCTGGGAATATTTTGAGGGGGTAAACCAGGCCACCAGATGAACTGCAGAGACCTCACTCTAAGAGAGTTGATTAAAACCAACGAGGACTTTGAGGAGTTACAGAGAGAAAAGCACTAAGGTTCAGATGGGATGAGATTTATGCCTACGATGCAATTGTCCAGGTATTAAACCAAGCCACAAGAAACAGGACTCATTATTTAATACATTGTCACCCAGACACTGTCACCTGATTTCCCTTTTGCTCGAAGAGTAGCCATGCCCAGTTGTTTATCAAGATAGTTATCCCAAAGCAGTTATTTTCCATGCTTTTTGCACTGAAAAACTGCAGCTGTGCAGTAAATCTAACTAGCAGTATTCAGTGGACAACACACACCATGTGTTTAGGCAACAATTAAACTTTGAGCGATGCAAAAAGATAATTGTTTGGACAACATCCTTAACGTTTTCCCAAAACTTCTCAGTTTGAGAATTAACAAGCGTCGCACTCACCTCACAAAACCTATGCATTACTGTATTGACTTTGGTCTAGCATCTGGCAATTGTGTGTGTATGTATCTGGCCAACGTCCTGTAATCGCCAGCCTCTTGGTCTTGCAGCGAAGTCCTAGTTGTTTTTGGACTTTCACATTTTTCTAGCACATACACTTCAGTTTTGATAGATGTAAATCTACTGCAGTAACTTTCACTTCTTTTTTTCACTGTTGTACTTCTGTTAAATCAGTCTGGTTTCATAGAAAACGGCATGACTACTTTAGAAATGATATCAAAACAGCACAATTATGGAAAATGATGTTCGGCATATAACCACCTGGGATGTTTCTTTTTGAGAATGTAAAGACAGGATATTATACAAACACAGAGCTGGTAAACAACAGTCAGTCTGCGAATCAAAGACATATCAGGGAGGATTGATGGAGACGAGTTTTAAGGTACGTTCATGGGTGGCTGCCTGAGCCCATGGTGAACCGTGAAATGATGCCTACCGATGGTGTCTCCTGTTGGCCGATACCAACACCTCCAGCAGTCTACGAAGAGATATTGTCTAATCTACAGGCAATTGACTGAGTGCCCTCCTGTCCCATCCATCTCCCGTCATCACCCTTGGCGCTAATATAACCTGACGTGGATTGTGAAGGCTACCTGCAGGAATCTGATGGAGGTGCCAAGTTCTTAATGACTTAATCTTCATCAAACATGGTTCTCAGCAATTTTTTTCTTGTTCTTGTCAAATATTTATAAGTCCATGAATTATATTTGTTTAGTCAAATGAAGTTAATCTCCTCTCAATTATGAACTTTGTGTTATCATATGATATGGCTACCCACAGAGAGCTGACTTGTGGACAGACAGTAATCGTGCTCAACAGATTCCTTGCCAGGGAACTTGCCTATTCCAAAACAAATCACCACAAAAACTTAAACTATGAGTTTATTACAGCATGGTGAGGTACAAATTGACGGTGAAGAGTGTGGTACGGGTACTTATTACATACCTTGCTGATGGTTCATGCATGCTGAAATACTCTGTAGATACATTTATCTTTTACGTGAAAAACATACAGCAAACTGACAGGAAAAATACAGTATCATCATGACATTCTCATTGAGCAACGGCAGTATCATATTAACATGATTATCACTTTAGATTATCAATGTGATCACTACAACCATCATCACCTCATAATCATAGTCATCACCATCACCACCATCATCATCATCATCATCATCATCATCATCATCATCATCATCATCATCATCATCATCATCATCATCACCATCATATCCATC
>VJOZ01000537.1:490-21325 GCA_009801055.1 Stichopus horrens | reverse complement strand
CAGGGGGTCAAGAGCAGATGGTTTATATGGTCAAGAGAATCGAAGTGCGCCCCCATTAGTGTAGGTACATTTGTTTTTGCACTGCGCCTCTTACGTGGATGAGGGGACATCAGCGAGTGTGATAATTCAACACAGTATGCGCCTGTTGCATCGGTGCAGCCAGAAGTTTGGATTATGGGTGAAGTGAAAATTCTTTGCAGACTATCTAAGATGGGCTCCAGCATCATAGATTATTGGAAATCGCCCTTACCAGGCTCAGCAAGTGAGCTACAAAAAATGGAACTGTCAGTATCTTCATGGATGAAAAATGATTCTGCTTGGGAGTTTTCCTCTGAAAAAGTCCGATCAAGTTTGAACATTTCACGAGGAACACTCTCCTTACTTGAATTGGAAGACAGAAGATTGGCAACACCATCATTTCCTGGATGTGGAGTGCTCTGAAGTACTTGCATTTTCTGTCCCTTCTTTTTCCATTTTTTTTTTTCCTTTTATACTTTTCTGTCTTCCTTATAAATTTTTTTTTCTCTTTTTGAAAATCCAAAAAGAGAGGAATCCGAAATCTTCATCAAAAGCTGAAAAGGGTGCTCATGAGCAAAGTGAATAATATGTTTGTTTGTTTATGTATCTTTCAGATCTATGTAGGTTAGGAACTGTTTGTGCTGCTAGTGTTGATGCCTTGAAGCATGGTGTGAGAGGACAATATAGAGTAGTCAGTAGGGTGGGAAATGTCCCCAGCTGGCTGACCCTGAAGTAGGACACACACACACATGCACACACGCACATGGAGCCAAACATTCTGAATCCTACTCTTAATTACTCTATTTCGTGTTGATGCGAAAAGTGTTTAAACAATTACTTTTAATGACATCAGTCAGTATTTGTTGCAACTCTTCACAGCGAAGATGGTGTGTGTCAGTGGGTACATGTGTGCCCACGTGTGCAGCCAAACTTAACGATACTCTGTAAATGAATTTAGCATTAGAAAAGGAAGAAAATTTTGTTTATGCCAAAGTCAAAAGCATCTATTTTATATTGTGCAAACAATTCTCAGGCATAATTGCTACAATTCCACGACATGTATAATGTACTTGTTTGCACAGCTTGATCAATGATGTAAGAGTGTTCCCACGCAGTTTTGCTCCACAGTTTAATTGACCTAACCTGTTGCTCCCCCTATTTTGGCATGGAAACACAACCAGCCCAAACTTTGTTAAGTCCCTATTTTGGGGTGGGACCCGGATAATTTTACCTGGTCCTGAGTTTATGGGTTGTCAATGATTTCACCTGAGAAATTTAAACTAGGCTGATGTTTATCACGTTTGATGGTAGTGTTATTGTCTAATTGATTCAGGAAATTGCAAAGTGAAATAGGTTCAGGTCAAGCAAGGTAGAAGTGAGTGAAATAGCGGGTGGGTTCAATTAAAAATGATTTTTTTAATCTCAATTTTTTCAGTATCTCTCGAATTTCCAACCAGATCAACCCACCTGTAAGGGAGGTAATTTAGCTACCATGTCATTTTTGTAGGACATTCTACAATTGGCTTTGCATTTAATAAGACATGGGTATGCCCAAATTTCACAAAACTAAAAATCCCACTAATCCTTGCTGTTAAATCAGGAAAATCGAAGCCTTGCTTTGAAAACCACACCCATTAGTATTTTCTAACAAGATGTCGTTGGTTGACAGATTGCCATGCAACAAATTTTCTGAACAGGGATCTTGTTACATGCGAAAAGAAACCATGCAAAGCCTCCACAAGACATTATGCTATGCCTTGTCTTAACTTCAAAACTCTGGGCAAGATTGCCTTTGTGTGCCTTTGGTTTTTGTGAGAATATGCCGTTAGCCTTGTAATCATTTCGACAAACAAGGGAAACCTTGGCACATTTTCCTACAATAAAATGAGAGTAATCGTTACATTTTGCAAAGACATGTATCACTGCTTTAAGAAATATTTCAGTTAAAGGGGTACTTAAAAGAAAAAGGGCATATTTTTTTGCGCTTTACTGCAGATACTTAAAGTTACGTCAATATATTGTTCATACCGCAAGACAACGTTCTAATTTGAAGAAAGATTGTTCTGGTCAAGAAAGAGTCTCCATTGCCAATTAAACTTGCTTCAAGTTTGCAAAGTGTTTAATATGTCACGCTAGCAAACTACTTCAAACTACTGCAAACTGGAGTGAATTTTGTTCTTGAAATCTGATACCAGTGACAAACTACTGTACATGCTCCAAATGTGCCCATCTTCCAATGCCACCTCCCCATCCCCACAGTGCAATGGTTCCCCCTCCTCAAATTTCTACTGTGTTAAAGTGTTGTGTGTTCATTTCAATTCCTGTGGACTTATACATATTTTCAAACCTTTACCTCTGAATAGGAATCTTTTGGACTGTGTCTGGAACTCTCCTTATGTACCCCTTGTGTCCTAGCATTCATATTTCTTTCAAAGCTTGACATGCGTTTAGATAGGTCACCCTTTATTTGAGAAGCTGCAAAAGAAAACCCTTAGTGATAATCCGTTGGAATTTTGTTTATATCTTTTACCATTTTTTAGATATGACTTTTCAAAGTTTGAGAAAAATGCAAACAGATGACATGGAGGGTTGCACAGTGTCAGTATTTCTTTTGGTAAGCAACTTAAGCCTATGTTTTTTGTCTCCCAATTACTTAATTACTGAGTTTCAGACCGGTAACTGATTTCAATTTCTTTAAAGAAGAAAATACATGCTTCCAAAGTAAAATCTTCACTGTCATATCAAATTCTCAAATATCCTGGAAATAAAGGTTTTTTCATGATTCATGATACAGCCGTGAGACACTGATTTGCCTGTAGACTGGTCAATCTTTGAAGGATTTTGATGGAATTTGTGGATATTTTAAATATTTTCAATGCTTAATGCACCCAATACTCAAATGTCATTTTCATGTTACACAGCCTTTAAAGTCTCATGAGGTTTTCAAATTAGACTTTGCTTGCTGTGATGTCAAAGATTTTTGATAATGCAAGTACCATTTTGAAATAAAAATTTATGTAAACATCTTCGACTTCAAAAATTTATTTAAACATCTTCAACTTCCAAATAGAACGTGCTTCTAAGCTATCAGATTTACCAAATAAAGATTGAAAAAAATCCATAATGTTTACAATCAGAAGTTCAACTGTTATCACTGGTAAAATCCCTTTAAGAACGTTCTTCTCCCATCAAGAAGCCCGCTACATAACTAGTAACAAATCTTTGTTTCCATGATGAAGCCCCAAAAGTTGTGTTGGTATATTTTGCCCCTCAGTTTGTCCTTGTTTCCACCAGTTGTCATAGCTTCACAAATATTTCTAAGAATGAGATTTAAAAATAGTAATGAGGATGAATAAGCAAATTCATAAGCCTCCTATTTACGTTGTGATGTAATGGATGGCATTAAAAGTTTATCTCTTTGTATGCGATTTGGGCCTGGAGGTAAATGAATTTTACAGAGGGTAAAAAGCCACATCTCTTGAAAAGACTTAAGAACTCTCAGAGAATTTTATTACAACTATGCGCAAGAATCTAATTATGAGAGATTTTTGCGGGTTTCAAGCAGTTCTCATAAGTAGGAAACCATAGGCCACTTGTTTCAATGATATCTTATCTGTCATAGGTGAACATTGATTGCCCAAGTAACCGACGTGTAACAGACTTCGTCACAGTTTTCGCTGACTGCGACAAATTTGAATTCTTTCCGTTCTGAAAGGTGAGTCCATTGTATTTGGTTCAAAGATAATGTCAAAGTTCTTGATTTTGTCTATTTCTACACCGAGCTCGTAGGGTTTCCTCTGGAGCAAACCTAAAAATGTCAGTTGCATAACTTGCTAAATGTTGACATACATTTAATGAAAGCGAGGGCAGTGATCCATATGCCATGCCACAGTCACCGAGTGCTTAGCATAAACAGACGTACACGTAAACACCCACCTTAGAGCTTTTTCAGCTTAATCTCGTGCTATGAAATGGATCTAGACCTGTCATTATTCGCTCTCTACCTCTCATGGAGGAACGTGCCTTCGTTGAGGTAATGTGAATTTACGTCGCTTTGTGCACAGTACCTCATTCACTCCACAAGCCAACCGTTTTCTTTCACATGTTTTTTGCTTTCTCTCTCTTTGAGTCGCGAGTCGAATCGCTCGCTTTCAGCATACATATATACAGTTTCTCGTCTCAGCGCAGCAGGTTGTTACGGTAAAAATTACCCCTCTAGATGCATGCAGCTCAGTAGTATGCATGGCTTGTGAACTTAATCAGGAAATTTAACTTGAAGAGCCATCAGTATCAATTAAGAACTTTGTATGAGGAGAAGTGACTATGAGATTGACTCGGTGTTTATCGGTAACAGAGGGAAAGTCTTTGTCAGAGACAGAGAAAGAGAAAGAGTGCCCCCCGGTGATGTCAAGTACAAAAGCATTAAGATGCTATGCCGGGGGACTGTCTTTGATGGATGCAGCGTAGGTCTGATCAGTGTTTGTATTGTATTCAGTGAGACATACAGTAGCTCCAATCACGTGTTGAGCTCAGGTTAACTGTTTTTTTTTTTCTAGGTCTAATTGCAATGGCAGAATATATGCAATGGCAATCACTTTGTTTGTTAATTTGCTCTGTAGTTTGTATTTTGTAAATTCTTCTGTATTAATTGTGCTTAATATTTCTAAAGTTATCTGTGTTGAAAGGAAATACAGCAGGACTTTTCTGGAGTACCCAAGTTTACAGTGGTTGACTTGACACAGAATTGCACTGTACTGCTTGGTATAGTGAGTGCATACTCTGCTATACTTCACTGCGCTGTACGAACAGCCGTACGTAGCATTCAACTTCTCTGTGTGCACTGTAAGCAAGTGTACATGTATTTTTATGACTACTCCATTCACATGAAGTAAGACACTACTGCAGTATTTACTGTACTTATTATATCCTCTCTGTATCCTCACTTAGTGCCTCAGCACACCGACTGCACTTACTATACATAGCATGTTCACTCTGGTGGTGCTTTCTTCTAATTACAACTCTTTGCTGCTAACCACATGTGGTACTATTCTGTATTGTTGTATACTACACTAATTTGACTAGTGTTACTTTGCACTCTTCTGTCCTGTATATGTAGAACTTCCTATTTTTTTTTTGCATTTGTTCATACAGTTGTACTGTACAGGCAGTACAGTATTTAATGCCTTAACATGCACTGGTCTTCTGGAGTGTACTATACTTTATTAAGTTCATTCTAAATAACTTGGACTGATCAGTCATACACTCATCTCTCTTTTGTGTACTGTTTTATGCTGTATCTAGGTAATACCATACTTTACTATGTAGTCTATTACTATGCTGTACTATATTATGTTGTATTGTGCTCTAATATATTATGCTTTGCTGTACTAGGATATTGTACTTTGCTGTACTATTTTGATTGTACTATGCCTCACTGTACTAGGCTAAGTATACTATGCTTTACTGTACTAGCCTAGCTATTTTATGCTTCTCTGTATCAGCCTACTGTAGCTTTATTTTACTTAGCTGTAGTGTATTATTTGACATCGTGTAGAAGTCAGATGCATTGTTATTCTGTGTTGTACTATGCTGTCATAGCTAAATTATGCTTTGCTATACTGTACTATCTTTGTAGACTATACTGCTCTGTAATTAACTGTACCTATAGTGCTTTTCTTTGCTATACTACACTGCACAATTCTGTATTAGTAGTCTATCAACACACTGTAAAGAACTTTTTTGCCATTTGGCAGTAATTGACTCCACCTGCCAACTGTATACAGTAACATACTAATCTAGTCTCTTTTTTCACTTTTGCACGATACTTTTTGTGCCGCCATTGTAATGATGTTTAAACTCGTTATCCGATTGGCTCATTACATAACGGATGCGGTGAAGCTGTTAAGATTAATTTCTCAAATAATTTACTTTTGCTGTACCAGCACTGCTGGCTGCTCTAAGCAAGCACTGTGGAAGTGATATCTTTTTAAGTAATTAATGGTTATGAGCCATCATGATAACAAACTCCTCATTGTAAACTCGTTAATGTGCAGCGTGCAAATGAAAGTGACGGCTCATTTCCTGGCCGTCGGTGTGGGTGCGTGGAAGCATCATAGAGCTGATTTATGTAATGCGAGATGGATGGAAACAAAAGCGTAGAACGTGCAGAATATGACTTCTTTATGATGCTGTATAATTTTGACAGTTTGTAATAATTAACGTATTATTTGGCAGAGGAGTGGAAGAGGGTATAGAGGATTTACTGTAATCAGTAGAGATGTCTCACTGAGGGGAATATACTGGATGAATACTTGTTACCATAGTAACAGCCTGCTGTTGACCATCCACACAATGAAGCCAGCAATAATAATAATCCTGAAAAAGATAGAATCCTCTGGGCCCTCCTTGGTGTGTAAACATTGCAACAGCATACATCAGCAATTGGCATTCTACAGTCTCATTTATTGATGCCATGGAACCCCCGTGATGTGATTGAAGGTTTGAAGTTACAGTGTGTACAGTAGAATGGATTTTAAAGGGACTCATTGAATTGACGGCGATTAGTTTGTGAGGATTTTGAAGGATATAGACGTCATAGCAATTCTTGTAATTAGGATAATTAGTCAAGTTTAACATCCAACAGTTATGAAGACTGTTTAAATTTTTGAATTTTTTACTCTGACCTGTACTGGCTATTTGCATATGAAATAGTGCTAATGTGGAATGTGTTTGGGCATGAAGATTCCTCCACAGCCAAACTGAATTATTAAGCACTCACTCTTTTTCATTCTTTGTACATGACACATAGGTATCCTCTTAGTCTGACCATTTGGCTTGAGTATGTGAAGGAAACTTGACAGGTTTAGGACTAATTTAGTGAATTTTACAAAGCAATTCAATGTGCCTCTTTAAAAATAACTGTAAGTGCTTGCTAAAGATGGCCTCATTTTTGTGTGGGTTGTGCCATCGTATCAGATCTACCTGTGGCAAAGTTTGGGTATACATACTTCATGTTAGCCACTAATGTTTATACTGTGATTGATGGTTTCAGTTTACACTGAACTACGTCAGTGTGTGCCAAACTGCTGTCGCCTTTCTAATTATGTCGATCTAAAGAATCAAAAGTATATGTGCACGTAGTGGTGAGAAACACAAAAGCACATTTTGTGACATTAATGGGAGTGAAGATTTGTAGGTCTAATGACTGCACTAATGACTGTGTCTAGCCATGGCCCTGAGAATGGCTAGTTGTTCATTTTGTGAAGAGGAGTTTGACAAATTCTTCTACAATTGACAATCCATAAAGTCTACATGTACATGTTTATACAGTGACCCTAGTTGGAGGCTACCATTTTTTAGAGGGCGGACAGATTGGCATCACTGCAGTGTTAGTAGATGGAAGGTTGCATTGCAAATTATGTTATGCTTAGTTGCTTATTTTTTTTATGAAATTTACACTATCGTAAAAGAGCCATGCGTGAAATGCAGACGGAATATGTTCCTAATGAATTTTGCATTCGATAGCATAATTATCTCATCCCTGTAAGTAGCCTACATGGACGAGATATCGTACTCTGTTGAGCGGTTAAAGTAGCCAGAAATGACATTTACATGATAATCCACCATATATACCTTGTAGTGTTCAACCAAAACTTGGTTTGCCAGTAGTCCTTATGTGGGCGTAACTCATGGTATACAAATAACATGTGGGTCAAGGGGGAATGAGAGAGAGGTCTCCAAATGTGTGTTTGTATGTGTGTATGTGTGAAACAGAAAGTGTGTCATGATCGCTTCCTAGGCGGTAAGTGGGATGACCCGCAAACCTGGTGGGGTAGGTCCACATGTATGAGCTGTAGTTTCTCTCCCTGACCGATGACATCATTGATCAAAAGTCACAGGTCATGAAAACAAAAAACATATTTTCAGCATTTATACAATGTGTAAATATCCTAGAGTTAAAAAAACTACCATATATTGACAGAAGATGATACAAGAATTTTTTTAAAGTATTGGTGGTGTCACCAGGTCAAAGGTCATGTGATTGAAGGTCAAATAGGCAAAAGTGCTCGAAAAAGTTTGTCACGATCACAACCTAGACAGTAAGTTGGGTGAACTTCAAATTTGGTAGGTAGGTGCCTGGGTATGAGATATAGTGTCCACTCGACCCATGACATCATAGGTAAAGGTCAAAGATCACGGTAAATGTAGCGCACAATGCAGTGTGTTAGGAACTGGTAGTGCATGGTGTCAACATGGCTTTTACATTGTTGCCTTTAGTTTCCATGAATGTGACACAGTATTTCAACCTATGCAACTATGTAAAGGCTGAGTGATGATGTGTGTCATCAATGTCATTGTCAATGTCATAGTACCTTCACTCAGTATCTTTTTACAGCGAAGTGTCTATGCCTACTACACAGTTATACAGGAACAGGAGTTGTCTATGCAGTGGGAAGATAATACCGAAGCACACTCAAATCAGGGCATTCAAAACCTACAGAGTAAGGTGCGTGCGAATCTGAGGAATGTTTTGACATGCACACACTTCTTTTTAAATTAAAAGATTAGCACCTTTTTCTTTTCTCTTTACAGGGGTGCTTTCAGAGTCAGACAGACTTTGTCATCGGTAGACCTTTTTTTTTACCGCAAATCTGTTACATGGATATGCTTATGCCCAATTTGGAAGAAAAAGTTAAAAAACTTATTTAAGGTGTATGTCACAACTGCAGATACTTCTTTAAAAAAAGTAGTAACACAGGAATACTGAAATTTTTACATTCCTTCCTGCATTTTCAAGAGGCAAAATTCAGAGCAATGACAAACATGTGTCAAGCAACCAGGGCAACAGGCCATTGAGTGTGGGGCTAGCCTTAGAGGGCATGGTGGTAGAATTAATTGGGCTCACTTTTAGCAAGGTCAAGGGAATGTCTTAGTGTGGACAATGGATTAGTATAGTCACTCACGAATACCCATACTTGTGGGGATTACTTACAGTAGATGAAATAAGTCCATGTATGTCTCCCCTGAAAAAGAATTACTGAGGTCTTGGTTGCTCTGTTGGGTTACATTCTGTTCAAAGACCTTCATCACTGTTCTCCCCCACATCCCACCACCATTTTCACAGTAATGACAGAGTTTGCTGGGAACCTTCTGTCAAAATTTCAAGCTTAGTAGACTTTGACTGTTGCGTAAGTTGTGCCTCCTCAACACCTTGTATGTCAAACCTTTCATGGGACTGAATATGTCTGTTTGTGTGAAGGATTTGGGTAAATCTCAGGTCACTGCTAGAATGTTTATATCAATAATATTAAAAATCCCATTTATATTTAAACAGAAAACAACTGCTGTTTGAAGTTAGTATTAGGGCAACATGAGACTAGACAGTGAACATCTTTTAGTTTCAATTAGGATGGTACAGCTTACAAAGTCTTACCTTTAATGCAAAGATTGGCCCACAGTACAAAATTCTGGCATGCATGGTTTGTCTGCCGTAAGTTCAGTTCCAAAATATGCTCATTTAATTGCTACCAGTAGCCTTTACTTGACTGTAAGACTGGCCTACAACAACTTTTAATACTGTCGTAAAATTATTTTTTACGGAATCAACAAAATATGACGTATTTAATGGCTAAGCCACGTCATCAGTGATGTAGTTTCAAAAGTTCAAAGTTAGGTTTATCAATCCATCAGCATTACGTTTATTAAAACGGGAATCAGTGTTGGAATAAATCATGCAGTCCAATTATAATTTGGCAATGTATGATACTTTTCATAATTTGGTTATTTGCAACGAAATTCTGAGAGACGAATAATTACAATTTGCATCCTCTTCATGCCTTGTTGTTACATCTGATTGTTGTGCATGCAACTTGCATTAAAAAAAATTAAGTTTGACATCCATATGGAATACCTACATGATTAAGCCTGGAATATGAGCTGAAATTTGTCACATTTTGCCACTGAAAGTCAAATTCTGTGGAAAATGTCCTAGCCACTACAAAAAAACATGTTTAAGCCCCATTTTTGCATTCATGAATATTCACATTCATTCGTATAATTCATTTATTCGTTTGATTCAAGTAACGGTGATTGACTGCTATACTGTCTTGGGGAGTATGAATTTTGTAGGGCCTAAACGTGTTGAGGCAATTTTCATTTTCAAATGTCTGGAAGATAGAATTCATAATTCTCTTTCAGATTTTGTGATGGGTGATCTTTTTTGCCACTGTCTTTTCCATGAAGAGCTGACAAAGACCAAATGCAGATAACCAGATGATTGCTTGTACAACTCAATATTCCAGCTTTTAAGGTCTGAATTTGCTTTAAGTAAAAAAATAAATTGAAAAATGATTCATGGAGACATTAAGATCATATCTATTCACACAAACAAAGGGTAAGATGTAATTTTATTTCACAGGCCTCAAACTCTGGTCACAGCTTAGAGGAATCAGAAATTCAGAGCGCATACTCCCTCGCCTCATATAACCTATGCATTTCAGAATTATTTGTTAAGTCAGATAAACAAGCTGTGAGAACGCAGAGCAATGCTGGGGACCGAAAAGGGTTCACATTCCCCCTCGATGAGAGGGGGGGAATGTGATGTACTCTCACACAAGCGTACACTGAGTCCATGTTTTACAAAATCCAAAGAGAAGTATTTCTTGCAGGTATTTGTTAGTAAAACATGAGGTAGCTAGGATAGCTGATGATCCTCTGTTTACAAAGTTCAATACAAATTAATAAAGTAACGATATTAACTAATAAACTAGTAAAATTAATACAAAAGACTGCTTTGTGGCTTCAAAATTCTGAGGCTTTTTCAAAAACATTTTGACAAAGGCCTATTCATAAGTTTTGTTAAGTGTAAACAGTAAACAGTACCAGTGCCAGCATTTGCTTGCTGTTTCAGGAGTTTGTGATACAGTCTATAATACGCTTCATTTCTTGTCATTTCATGACCTTGTCTCTTGAACTTTTTGATCAATTCATGTCATTCTTTGCTAACTTGAAAATCACTACCCATCCCAAAATGTTGCTATCATGTCCAAAGCCATTCTTCAGCTTTGCTACGATCACACATTCTATTTCTGGTAATTACGGAAGGGCGGTGACCAGATGCACACACACACGCATACACAAAATTGCCAGATGCTAGACCATGGTCAATGTGGGTATGCATAACTTGGGAGCTGGTTAGCCTTCAAGGGATTTAAATGAACCACTTGCAACTAAACTATTTCAATTAATCTATTGTTTTCCCTTTCATATCTACTACATACAATTACTCTCTTGGTGATGTTGTTACTTTTAACTTCTCTCCAATTTACAAAGTTCCAAATACATTTTGAACAGACCTTTTCGTTTTCACACAAGACCAAACTGCCTATAAAAGAAATATTTGCAATATAAGCACCAAAATGTAGAACCACTTCATGAGAGCTTTGTAACAACATTGCAATCAATATTTGTTACTTAGCAATTTGAACTGGCATTAAGGTAGTATTATTTTGCCTCTAAATAGGTACTAGTATATTCATGGCGACTGAGCAGTTTGGTGGCTTTTTCACCTTTTCTCAGTCACCAGGCAACAAATGGTGGCAGCCATTGTGGTCATGGCAACGTGTACTTGTCAAACAGGGCTTTTACTTTCTTTGGCTTCAATTTGTAATTGGTGAATACCAGATGAACATTATTACGTGAAAGGTTTCTTTAAACACAAACTTTCTCTTTGCATTCTTCCATCACAATTTCCCCCCTTTAATGCTGTGATTTTGAAATGAGGGTGTTAAGTGTCTCATGTAGAATTGACCTGACATCTGTTCAATCAATTAAGTGTGCCAATACTGCCACCAAATGTAATCAGTCTCCCTGTAAACTATCGAAGAGGGAAGTTAAAGTGATGTCAACCAAATATCAGAATGTCAGTCAAAGAAAGAATAAAAAAAATAAAATAAAAGAATAACAACAACAACAATTGAAAATTTTGAATTTAATCCTGGTTTTTGAAATCAACAGGTAATTAAATCAACCCTCAATTATGTTTTAACTTTTCTGGTTGAAAGTCCCCATGTGTGTTTTTTGCCTTTGTATGAACCTGTTCTCAACAGACACACACACTGCATGTACAGTACCTGTACATTTGCATGCATGCACCATTAACTCCAGCAAAAAAAAAATATATATATATATATGAAAGCCATAAACTTGATTAAATCTCCCAATTTTTTTTCCTGCACACCCCTTTTGGAAAATGGAACAATCTCAGGCTCATTGACACGGGGATGTATCACTCGTTTTCGTAACTGAAGTCCTGTTTTCTGTTGGTAAACGAGGAACATTGTACCTATCGTCACTGCCGTATGGATGTGGTCCTAATTAGGATTTTTTTTTTAACTCTCTGTCCGTATGCATGTTTCTCTGTTTCTGCCTTTTGCTGCTGCAGCTTCCCCAGCGTTATCAACGAGCAGCTGCTCTGCTGCTGCTGTTTGGTCGTCGCTTCGATTAAACATCTCACTCTCTTGCTCCTCGGAGCTGCATCGTCGTAGAACGTCTTTGGGAGAACTTAAGTGTGGATATAAATTCTCTCGAATGTAACAAGTGGATTTGTTTCCTAACGAAAAATATTGCACATGTGTGGTGTGCTTTTCTCCTTTTCATTGAGTTTCAGATCAGTAAGTAAAGTGGCTCTTCCAATTATCCAATAATTTATGTTTTTTCCTTAATTTTTGCAAGCTCGTGTGTTTGGCTCTTATCCACTTATTGATCATGTTATCACAAGTTATCTACCTGTAACTACGTGCTGAGGTCTCTGATTTAATTCTGTTACTGTGTCATGTTTTGACCTAGTGTGATAAAATTTCTGCACCTGTTGGACAATGTAAAGAAAATATTTTTGTTATTGCATTATTGATGTTCCAATAGTTCTGCCTGGTTTGCAAATGTTAACATTATCCAAGTACTTTGAGTTTCTTTTCTGTTTGTAGTTTAAAGCTGGCTTTTACTCTCATATGTTGGGCAAGAGAAAATAATTGAGGAAAAGTGTGAGATCTGTGGTAAAGATTTATGTGTCATTGCAGTGTCCCTATCTTGAGTAAAATAAATGAAATCCACATTAGCAACAAGAATGCAAGTTTTGGTGTAGGTAGGATGTTACACATAAAGCATTGTGTGTTTGTATGCATATGCACATTGAGTGAATGCATGTGTGTGTTTGGTTGATTGTGGGTTTACAATATGCATACATGACAGTATGAAGTTACTTGCTGGAATACTAAATCCTTCATAGATCTGTACGGATAATTTTGTGCATGACAATGTAATTGAATTTCTCTGGTTTGGTTTTGGACTGCGATATGTGGCATTGTGTCTGAATATGGGAAAGGCCTTTACATGAGCCTATATGCTGGAGACTGCTTGCATTTAGAAAGAAAAACTACACATGTGTATGTTTTGTTATGCTTGATAACAACACACATGTATTTTTACATATTTTTGAATTTCTGAAGGAGGCATATTTCTAGGGAATTTAGTTCCTCTTTGCTCTAGTTGTAGTTACATTGACTTTTGTCCAAATATTTTACAAATAGCTATGATAATGTATCTAATATATTTAGTATTTTCTTTTTAATTTTGTAATGGCCTTTTCCACAGTGATCCTTAAAGATGTAATGTGAATACCATTGCAGCAGCTAAGGAGCCACAATAATGTAAAACAAAATTAACTTTGTTCCACACTTACATATTGTCACCTTACAATTACACTTTTGACTTTTCAATCACTTGTTGTTGCAAAGATTGGCTCCCTTTGACAATGTGTCGAGTCTTCCTAGTAATCACTGTAGTTGTGTGGAGAGAGGCCACTAAAACTGTCAGAAATAGCTGAAGCAGGTGATCTTTGGGACATCTGTGGGAGTAATGCACAAAAGTAAAACTAGCCCGGTCACTACTGTAAGGTGTCTATTTGTGCCAAGGATTCAAAATATCATAGTAATAGTGAAATATGGCAAGGGATGTGCATTGTAAATGCAACCTCGTGCAAGAAGTGTCTGCAGTTCGACAAGCCAGAAAGAATTGGCTTCCTGGGATTGCAGAAAACTTGAAAGAGGTAACTGCCAGACTCTGGGACTATGTCCCCCTCTCCCTTGGAGTATGTCTGCATTGATAACTTTGTTTATTGAGTATATATGGCAATACAGACCGTTTGAATGAAAGCCACTGTACGTAGCTGTTGAGTGGGTTTGGCCATAACCTCCTAATGTTCCCCTGAATGAAGTGACTTGTGAAAAAGCAATTGCATCTCACCGCCACTTCTCTTCTTCTACTCTACCAACACCAACGCTGCTACAACACTACTCACGGTAATGTTTGCAAGAGTGTTTTCACGGGTAACTCGGTTACCTGGATACCTGCTCGGTATGTTATCACCCAGATTCAAAGTAACTGCAGTATGCGGTTCCTTCATAGCACGAAAAATCACACGACCGCTGCGCGAACACACCCCGTCAGATTTTCGAATTTCACCCACGACACATGGCAAATTGTTCAGAATGGAATTCCTCCTGTTTGTCTGAAAAAACTGATGGTCCTTTGAATGAATAGTGTAGGTGTGTGTAAGTAGTATACAGTAGTATTGCTCCACACAAGTGCAATGTATATTGCTGTGGAAATGCCCATGTAATCGTTGCAGCCGATATTCTGATCCGGTACCTTTTCTCCCAGAGGGGTATAAGAACAAATTACCCAATTTGTCTTTTTAGGAACTGATGAAAATACTAGTTTAGACCAGGTACCTGGCTGACAATGTCAGGACCTGACTTCACTGTCAGACCAAAAGGCTGGCAATTAAGGAAGAGCGGTGACCAGATACACACACACACACACTATTGCCAGATGCTAGACCGTAGTCAGTACAGCAATGCATAGGTTATATGAGGTGAATACGTTGCTAATTAATTCCCAAACCGTTTTGGGGAGTTTACACCAGGTACCTGGCTGACAATGTCAGGACCTGACTTTGAAGTTGCCATCCAGTTTGAAAGTTTCGCCGATGTACATAGTGCGTATGACAACATTCATCGTGCCTAACAAAGCACACTTTGTCGTCATGCTTGTATGTATGATACACGGTGTTAGATATTGACATGTGTAGCGGAATGTCACATTAGGTCTACAGTGAACTTGTCGCCTTTATGGAAGTTTTATTTTCAGTTATCGGGGAACCTGAGCCTCCTCGGGCCGCAAGTACCTGTCCAAATTTTTTACCCTGTGCATGCGCTGGTACAATTAAGGGTACAGTAGGCGGCACTGGATACGGTTGCTCTTGGAATGGTAAATTTGGGAAGCCCTCTCATAGTCTGTGACCAACATCCATTTTCCGTATTATGACCTACATTGTACTCATCACCAAGTGAGCTGTAAAATGTCTGGTACATTTTGAAGGCTTTCTTACAACTTAAGTATATATATCGTTGTTTGTGGAAGTACCTTTGCTACCTTATAGCCATCCACCTCCAGAAAATATTTCAGAAAAAATATATTCCAATTGTGACACTTGAAAGTTGCAGTTACATGTCAAAAAGTAACATTTAGTTCAGGTTTAATGTTCATCCTCTGTCATTTTGTGCATCCTGTATTTCAGTCCTTTTCATTGTTTGTCACTGTTTTATGGTAGTTACAGGCAACTACAAAATTGAGAACAAAAATCCGCATCTCTGATATTTTTTACGTAAATTTAGCGCAAGAACTGCTTCATCTGCAGTGAATGTTGAAGCTGTAAACAAGGTCATAAAACAACAAAATGAGTAATGATGCAATCTGACAGATCATTTCTTTTGACTGACTTGGGGAAACATATTAAATGTTCGATGGTTGTCTATGACATTATGCTTTGGGTGAGAACAGACAGGCTACTGTAAAAGAGGATTGAACTTAAGCTCCTTTAAGACAGAAAATCAGATCGTAGAACTTCGCAGTATCAATTCTGATGTGAAATGAACACTTGATGCATGTGTTTCATGTCAAAATAAAAACCTTCAAATAGATATATCTGTGACAGAATGCACAGGTTGTGGGACAACGTTGTGTGTACGCATCAGTGTTTTTACTCATATGTGTCATGTGATGTGCACTGGGATCGGTTGATTGGTGCATGGAAGGGATGTTATATCGTTATATTTACCTTGCTTCGAATTAACCTGCCCCCAATGACCAATTGATGCATCCTTTATGACTGTGCAAACAGGGCAACCTTTGACACTTTCCTCACCCACGATGCCTTCTCAATGCCGAGAATGTGAAGTAGCACTTTCTTTTCTATGGGGCCCAGGGCCCAGCCTGTAACCTAAAGTATGTGATGACAGTGTGTGAACGGCTTTCACAGTTGTTCTTGGATGCAGAATCTGATGTGTCCAAAAAACGGCAGTTTGTTATGGTCAGATTCTCAATCGTGTGAAGCACCTTCTCATTAATGTTTGTGAGAGTCGCTAAAATGTAATGCCACACAGGTAGTCCTTGACCTGAGAATGCTTCCCTCAAGATATTGAGATCTTAATTGGAAAAGAGGAAGCAACTAACCAGAGAGTAATCTGTACTTAGAAGCTTCCTGTTTCACATTAGGAAGTAGAAATGTTTCATAACCACTCTACGTTGATCCGCAATGGGATGCCAATTACCTTTGATTGAATTCTTCGTTATCAGTTTTGACTGATTTTTTATTCCTTGCCGAAGGTAAAAGGAATCAGTGCAATGGTGATGTGCGTATGTGTGTTTGTGTTTGTGACCCTGACCCCTTGCTTGTAAACATGGTATCTCAAGACGGGTAACCTTGATTAATCTCACACTAGATGTGTGTATTGGTCATATTGAGCAGATGATCCCTGTAGTTTTGGGTGAAGGTCAAAGGTCATTTGGGGTCACCAGAGGTCAATTGGTAAAACCCTTGTGAACACACTATAAATACTGTACCTCAAGAAGCATAGCCTTGACTAATGTCATACTTCATGTGTGGGTTGGTCATATTAAGTATCTCAAGAAGTGTAGCCTTGACTAATTTCATGCTAAGTGTGTGGGTTGGTCATAGTGAGTAGATGATCCATATTGTTTTGGTTGACAGTCAAAGGTCAGCAGAGGTCAAACTATGAGACCTTTGTAAACATGGTATCTCATGAGGGTGTAATCTTGACTAGTTTCATATTTAATGCGAGGGTTGGTGATCTATGGTGAGTAAATGATTCCTATTGGATTTGGTGGAGGTCAAATTTAATTTGAGGTCAGCAAAGGTCAAATTGTGAAAACTTATAAAGCTGCTCAGTAGACATGGTGATCAAAAGAGCTTAGTGTAGGCATGCTGTCTCCAGAATGATAAGGTGGTTTGAATTTTAAAATTGGTATGCACATGTTGTTTTGTATTCCTCATGTATGATATTGTCAAGGAATCACAAAGTCCTTTGACTTTCTTGTTGCACAAGGCAAACGAGGGTGGACTAGACCTTAGAGGGCGCGGTGCTAGAATTAGTTTCAAAGACGATTTGAACATAGGGTCAAATGATGCATTAGTGAGGCATGGGGTAAGTATAGTCACTCATGAATACCCACACAAGGAAGTTGTGGGGAAACAAACACATTTCCCAAATGTGGGTCTCAACGCAGTTTTCGTTGGGTTTCAGAGTAAGTTTGAAAAATATGTCCAAAAAAGAATTGCTACATCCTAGAAAAGATGCAAAATAGGGCAAGAATCAATTATCATACAGTATGGGTTAGTTTGATGCGTCCTTTAGAAGTGCAAATTAGCTTCACTTGAAATGCGTATTTATAACTAGAAATGAGTTAGTGCTCTGTATGAAATTGGTTTGCCACAAGAAAAAAGGTTGGAACGTCTGCACTACAGTATCTTCATTTGAAAAGATGGTTAAGTTATTTTTCTGCAAATCTGCTTTAACATTCCTCTCAAGTAACCTCTTGTGAAAGGAAAAAATGTTAATTTTTTGATAATGTACATTTTTTGATGCTTTGAGATGATCTTCAGTAACTTTGGCAACAAAATTAACAAGTCTGTATTTTATGTCTCTCTCTCTCTCCCATCAGGTGATGTCATCTTTATAAACGAGACGATACCGCTTCGTTGGTGATGAAATAGAGGGTAAGAAAATTTTCCTTCGGCTCCCCTGACAACTATAGACCATCACCCATCATCTGCTATGTCAATTACATCATTACATGGAGCAGATGTGATAATCTTTTGGCGACCATTGCCCCCATCCACTGATGACCTTTCCTGTGTGCCCTATTGTCTTCCATCAGCTCTGTTGACAGTATAGTCTGTTGACAGTATCGTCTGTTGATAGTATAGTCTGTTGACATATATGTCGTCTGTGGATGTACACTTCTCTGGTTGATGTATGTATCGATCATTTAGTAACCTTGAGGATGATGAATAATCAACCTTTCTTTCTGAGTCTGTTCCCGATTCTAAACATGGGAATATTCGTGTAATTTCTTCTGTGGTTCTTGTTTCAACATTTTGTCTAGATTGAGAAAATTCAATTACACGATGTTGCCTTTATTTATCAAGTTTCTGTCTCTCAAAAGTAAATTGTTTATAGGGCACTGGAATGGTAGTTTTAGGACAACTTATCAGTTTTGAAGGAATAACATGGTTTGACTTTTAGTTTTGCTGGTGTTAGGACTTCATTTCTTACATGTTTTGATATTTCAGTGGTTATTTTGAAGGTTCTGTGTTTCTCTTGTTCTGTTTGTGATACAGTGTCAAATGCTTCCTTGATGTTGGGTTTTGCATTACTTTGTATTTGTATGTAAAGTGAAAAATAAGGCAAGGTTGAACGCGTGACATTAGCTGCAATTCGAAGAAATGGAATTGTCCATACATGTATGAGGGCTGTGTATGGGATTTTCCCACGCACACAAATTTTCGCTTTGTGGCTACTTGTGGGAATTACTTCTTATTACGTCCTAGCAGTCAGTTGCATGCCTGACATTTAGAACCAATACTTTATGGGCATTTCATCGGTTAATGTCAAAACAACCTCTCCTATTACAGATCTTGAATTTGAGTAAAAGAAAAGATAGCATGAATTATTCACCAGCGAGGGAGTTGTCATCAGAAAATTCCTCGAAGTTCATGCCTTATTAAACTACATTTTTTTCCCTATATCTGGTGTAATTTTGTGCGCAAATGCAATCCGTAAATTGTTTGCAATTTGGATTGCAAGAGTAACAGTTTGTAATTCCTAAACTAAAGCTATGGAAACCAGAAGTATTCCAGCGAAGGATGAACGGCTTACGAGCCTTGATTAACATCAGAATTAAATCTCTGTAGTCTTTAATTTGTCGTTTGCTTCTGTAGCTCGACTGCACGTTTGAACTGTTTTATTTTCATCATTCCATAAGATTACAAACAGCATGCCGTTAATTATCAGATTTAGGGCCTAGAAGTGTGGCCACCACAAAAACAAAAGACTCCTTGGTGATGGTAGTTATTTAGAGAGGCTCATGGAGTTGAAATTGATAAAATTGTTAGCATTTTGTAGGATATATGACAATGGCTATAAGTAGCACAGTTTGTCAACTTACATACTAAAACAGTTAAGAAAAAATAAAAATTTCAGAACTTTTTACCCTGATTTGTGTGGGCAGTGTGCATACGACTAGGCACCAATGTGAAAAGTGATCACCAATTTTCAAGAACAAGATTTACTCGTTAATTACTCATTAATGTTCCTTTGCATGTATCACATGGCAGTCCTCATAGTTTGGCCATTTGTCATAAGTTTGGTAAGGAAACTGAACAGGTTTAGGAAAATTGAGTGAATTTAATGAGACAACTCAATGTGGTCCAAATGTGACATTAGTTTTGTTTGTAAGACCAGAAAGGAATACCTCAAAGTAGCTAAATAGTCTGCAATATGGTAAAATACTTTGTATGAAATAAACACATGGGTCCCTGTTTTGTTTGGATGGATTCCAACAATAACATGTATGAACTTAAATTAATTGCAAAGCTATTATCCTTGATGCCACATACTATGTAGAAAGTCGTCTTATCTTTATTTTATCCATTTTCAAAGGCAATATTTGAGAAACATTGCATGTGGAATTTGAGGGAACGTGTGAACATAAGGCTGCTCGTAAGGCATTGTTTGAAAGTTGCTTCCACTTTAGAATTGTTATGTGAGTTATCCCTAGTAAATGTTCCATCTTGTGTTTTTGGTATGGAGGAAGATCTTTTAATGGCGATTGAGTTTAAAGTTATGACAGAAGATAGATTTATACAACAGAAGTGGAAGCCATTCACTTTTCACTGATGGCCAAAGTTGTGTGTGTAAAAACAGCCCAGTGGTACAGTAGATGGTGATCTTTAGCGATCAAAGGTTGTGTGGGGTCAACTGAGGTGAAAGTCTGAGAACCTTCTTAAATGCTCATTTTCTTGGGAATTTGCTGTTTGTAAACTTTCAAACACTGTTGATACCTGGCTTTTGGTGAGTATACATGAAGTGTATCATCTTTCATGAAGGCCAAGGTTGGTGGAAGTTGAAATACTCTATTTCAAAACCTCAAAATATATATCTCAAAACCTTAATTTACTAAAGTATCAAACTCAAGATTTTTTTATCCAGCTCTCTGTTGGCACATTGTATGATTTGCATAATTTTTTGGGGGAATGGAGGTTTTGGGGAAGGTAAGGGGTAAGGTCAGGGGCATGGAGGTCAAAGGGTAACTGAGTTAAAAAAATTCAAACTTTAAGGCCTTACCAAGTTGGTTTAAGGTGAAAAAAAGCAACAATGTAGGCATCAGTTGGGAGAA
>VJOZ01000524.1:10512-20561 GCA_009801055.1 Stichopus horrens | reverse complement strand
GAGTTCCTTCAGCAACATGTACTTTATCAAGAACAAGTTTCGAACACGACTGTCTCACAACCACCTGCAGGACATAATGACAATATCTACAACTACATTTGTTCCAGATTTTTCAAGGTTTTCCATATCATATGTCATTTCAGGCACTTGGTGGGTGGAGAATGTTTTCTTGTTGGTTTCTAAATCTGACACAAAGTTCCCACAAAAGAGGAGGGGGAAACCTTCTCCCCCAGAACGGCAATCAGTGGCACATTATATCAGTAACATGTTGTAAGGTGGTGCTTCAGAAAATGTAATTGAGGAAGCCTGGTCTAAAGTGTCAATGTAATAGGGCTAAACCATCCAAATGCAAGGGCNNTTTTTCATCAACTGACGTCTCGCACCTATGTGCATGTATTGTATATACTGTATATATATCTATATTGTATATACTATATATCTGTATTGTATATATTGTATATTTATTATTGTGTTAAAAATAGACAGCATGCATTATTGTATTAGTCAGATATGCTGGTGCCCCTGTTTTCAAACTACCTCCCCCATGAGCTAGAGGCTGTATCCGCCCTTGGTACCCCCTATGCTGACTCATGAATGGCTCTTTTTCATAATGTGACATCATTTTTGTTGTTAAATTGTGTAAGTTGTGCACCTTGCTAATACAGTATTGATATTCAGCAACATCCTGGAATATACTTACAGGTGAAACAAGGAAAGAATTGCAAAACTTTGATGATTTTTCAACATGAAGTAGGGACGACTTCTCCCTCAGTTAAATGCTAAAATATGAAACAAAGCTTCCAATAAGAAAGCTTTACATAAACATTTATGTCTCATGTAGGAATTTATGAAAGCATATTTCCAAAGACAATAACTGATGATCAGCAATTGTGGAATTAATATCGATACCTCTGAGAAGTGGAGGTTCCGGAGCTCTGGATTTGATTGGGTCCTGTCTGTCTTTCAACCGTTTCTTGTATGCCAGTACCTCGCTGGGCTGATCCTTCCTGTATCTGTGGGATCTTTTCATTAATGCTGTCAAAGGATGACCAAAAAAACACATTAGAAATAAAAGTGGGAGAGTGACCTAGGGGTGTAGACATACTGGAGTGTGGACCAATTCTGCTCTTACATGAACAGTGACCTAGGGGGTATCCACCTAGCGGGGTGTGGATCGACTCTGAGGCTTGTTACCATAGAAATAATTTGCACATGGCACTTAGATATCATCAAGCAAAACTTCATTCATATTCATTGCATAGACCATTGTAATATTGCACACAGCTACAGCAGTCAATCCTCACATGATTTCATACAAATTTATACCTTCTCGAGATGTACCTACACTAACCATTACGGTAAATCTGGCTATCACATCGTATCCTATCATGATCTTCTCGAGAAAGGATTTGAGAACATAATGGAAATTCTATGAGGAATTGGTGGCTGCAGTAATGCATTTACTTAATATCAGTGGGCCTGTATGTAGTTTGCTTCAAATACTCACGTGTGATAATATGTTCGTTCCTTATTACATCTGGTTCCTTCTCCTTCCGCTTTTTCTTGACGACACAAAGTTTAGCTCCCCTGAAAATGAGAGCACCAAGAAAAGGATTGAATATTTAAAACTGTCAGGTAAGTTAAAAACATTTTGCTTCTATCTGCAAGCATCTGTAATGTGGCTGTCATGTCTGTACAAGAAGCTGGTATGTCAGACTCCTTTTGTGTGCAATGCATTTAATTCCTTGACTTGTCATACCAGAATCAGACATTAGTCTATTAAGCTGCCATAATATTGCAGCATCTGTATGTGATATTGTAGTCACATATTTGACACTCTGAGGAAAGCTGTCCTCATCTTTCAGCGATAAAATCCAAACCATGCCAACCTGTGGAGTGACTCACCTGTGACTTTTCTGTGGATCAAAGAAGACCTTGGCATCCCCGTTGGCTAGCCCAACGATGATCTGATTCAGTTTAGGATGCCACAAACACCGCAAAACACTCTGAGAATATAAATAAATACAAATGACAGGTATACTTCATGATGATCATCAGTGAGGAAGGCTACAAATGTAAGACTACAAGAAATTTGTGTGATGATAATAGTATAGAAGTTCACCCTCAAGATGTCTGGGTATGTGTTCACATCCATGGATTTTTGAGTTCACACTTCTGATCACTAGATCCATGAGTTCATACTCCTGATTCCTGAACTATCTAAGTCTGATCCCATTTTAGCTGTGGATAAATATTAAGCATTCATCCAACTTCTTTTGAAATCCTTCTCAGCCACTGTCAAGATTTAAGTCATCCCAAACGGTTGTCTGCTGCTAAGAAATTTACTATACAATTGTCATAACGTAATACAAAGCATAGCATAAAATATGCACAAGGCAGTATGCAAACACTGTCTTAAATAAAATCAAGTGCTTGGATGCAGCAAAGACACGAAAATGTCTGCAGCATTTGGATGATCAACATGAAATGCCTTGAAAAGATGCTGAAAGATCAGCTATGCTGATCTCAAAGGCAACACCCCATTGCAAAAATGGTATTTATCAACAGATTTCTGTGATCTGACCAGTTCTCTGTCAACAAATAAAATAACACGTATTGATTCTCTACCAACATACGGCCTCTTTCAAGCTAAACTGCGGAAAAAAAATTACACATCCACATGGGTTTTGAAGAAACAGCCTAAAAAAAGCAGTAAGCACATTAGTGCTTACATACACAAGTACAGTATGTGCATACTATTTGGAAGTGTTCTCTACCATAACACCGTAACAAGATCATCGGGAGAAAAACTCCAGATGCAGCACAGAACAGTTGGGGTCAATCCAACAGATCTTTTAATATTCACATTTTAGAAAAATGAACTTACTGCAGGTCCACAATTCATTTCTGTTATGACATCAAAGTTATTTCTGTCTAAGAATACCAGTTTTCCATCTTCTCCTTTTCTGACTGCCCTGCTTGTTGCCAACATCTTGTCATCTGGACTGAACACACAATCCATGCTGACATTCAAGAAAATAAACAAAATGTAAAAATAAATGTGTAACTTAATCAAATCTGTAACATACTGTGATTGACAACATATGTCTTTTTCTTTCGGTACAGTTGCTGTTTATAACTTAACATCTTTAAAGTGAGTTACCTTTATCCCATCTGTCCCCATATTGTCATTTATTGATCCCACAACAATCATAATGACAACAACAATCACCAAATTCAGATTGGCTACAATGTTGCTCTCACAATTAACGAGGCAGAACACCAGCAAAGAGAAGTAACGACCTTGTGAAGTTATACCATCCTACTGGTGGATGCTTTTACTATACTGCTAGATGAGTGTAACATTCTCACAGATACATCAACATGAACCGTCTACTACAAGTTACATGAAATGTCAAGCAGATACAAATACTAAGCTGGTAGATGCTGACAATGTACTGGAAGCACATACCATTGAATAGTATGTATTATGTGTAAACAAACTGTAAATGACAATGTGTGTTCCATGAAAATATCACATCATGGTGGCCGTGGACCATGTTCGGTAGGAGGATGGTGCCACAACTGATACATACACAGGATAAAAGTTATCCAATCCATTAGCAACATTGAGTGGTCTCTTGAAGCTTCTGAGATCCCAGAGTTTCAAGGTATCATCTCCTAAAGAAAGAAAGATGGATAAATGACCTTTCTTGTTATGAGGTGGTGATGGGCAACATCATACCAAGTTGTAACAATAGTAATAGCAATAAAACAAGACATATAATGCGCCAAATCCACCTCAGTGCTCATGGGTGCTTTACAAACAACACAAAACCACAAAACGAAATAAAGAGAAAAACAAATGGTGAAAAATGTTGGACATACCAAACAAAATGATACTAAACACTAGGCATCAGGTAAGTTTTCAAATTTTTCTCTAAAGTGTCAATTTAATTTGATGAACAAACACAAAATGATTGATGAAGAACTAACAGTACCATTGCAGTGTCAAACTGTTAGCAATTTGGTAGTCCAAGGCAAAAGTAATATGTATATGTCAAAGTAAATTGTCCTGTAAAAGAAAATTCATAACTTATTTCTAGGTTATGAGGTTACATAAACACATTTAAATTGTAATGTTAGACATTGCCACATTTCATGACATAGTTTTACATATTGCAAGTACAATTTTACTTGACTCAAGAATTTGTTTCTGAATAGGGTTGTCCTGTAGAGATCTTGGAAGTCAAATGGAAGGACTACTACTACACTTCATCACTGAATTTTTTTATGATACTAAAAAGTTCAACATTACATGTGAGCAAAATGATACCTCATTGAAAAGAGACTTTACATGACAGTTGTAACAATTATGAAGAAAAGTGACATGAATTCGTTGTCACAAGAAGAAGTAAACCGTACTTTTATGCTTTGATATCTTTGTCTCTTACTTCTGTATAGATCTATGCTTTCTACTGCCATGCCATGCTCTCCAACCTCCTTGTCTTTCCCTTTGTAATTACAAAAATTATTTTCACTCACCCCCTCTAGTTGCAAAATGTTTATTGTCATATGAAAATGTAATACATGAGGTGTCTGAGCCTACTGCATGGGCAGTCTTCTGTAAGTAAGTTGGCCTGACCTGTCAGAGAGAGAGAGAAATATATACACATGAATCAGCTACAACATTTATTTCAAGAAAACAGAATCCTTTAGAATCCATCTCTAATTTATGTCATTACAGCATCCTGAGTCCAACCAGGGGGTGTCTAGTGGTGCCCCTTGAGGGTACCAGTGAATACCACTGAGGATACCTGGGAAACCTCTAACATAATTAACAAAGAAGTCATGCTATGTAATAATCAAATGAGGAGGGGCAGGAAACATTTGTTAGAGTAATAATTGGAAAACAAGTTTGACATATAAAAGTAGTTAGACACTTATTTAGGAAAGGTGACCGTGTGACAGCATCAAAAAAGACATAAGAATGATCTCAATATATCCATGACAACACATCAGTATTGGCTCACCATTTTGTTTATGGTGGGCAAAGAGGCACCAGAAGATAACATTACAAGTAAAGGGTATGGCATATTATTTAGTTGAAAACTACTGCTGCAGGGTATACATTTCTTACTTTTTGTTAAAATAATAAAAGATAGCTAGAATTCATTAAATGGACTCACAAATGGTCTTTTGATGTCCCATAGTTGAATGGTCCCATCCTGGCATGGTGCAGCTACTAGCTTACCATCTCGACTGAAGGTACAACAGGTCGGTATTGTCTTCCTACCGTTACTGGACTTAAACTTGATCACATTAATGTGTTTATATGGTATGCCTACGTCCCACATCCTCACGGTCCTGAAAAACATAAGAAAACAATTCACACACTGACTGATTAAGTTTCATAAAATCTGAAGAAATTTCTGTAATCAAGAAGGTTCTACAAGGACTTATTCCTTGTAGAACCTCCTTGCTGTAATAATAACAAACTTTCTTTCTAAAAGGAGAAGAAAACATGTCTGAGCCAGCCTACTGTGAGGACAGTCTTTGGTAAGTACACAAGATGGAAGTTAGAAAATGAAATCTGAAGGTTGCAAACTCTCCCCAACATTTAATCAATGGAATGATTGCTCTCCCACATATGAAAGGTCAGTGTTACTGAAATGTTCTGTGACGTGTGTCCAAAACTTTATGTACTAATGCACAAAAAGAGTGCATGATACAGAATTCTGCTGGATTGGTAAATGAATGGGGAGGGAAAAGAGGAAAAAGGAAGGAAAGTGGGGGTGCAGAAGGGGTGCAGAATTAACTTCTAGAACATAGTATTGTTGCAAACATAAACATAACATGATATGATGGATGCCAGTTGAGGATACTTGTACTATGTTGGTAGTAATGTACTCCGCATTCAATGAAACGTCTTCAGGTTTGTCTTTCTCATCCCCTTCCTCAAGTAAAACACACCACTGTCCTGCAATCACAGTTAACAGGTCAATGGTTACATATATTTGTAATCTTTGGCTCAAGCACACTCATGAACAAGAAAATCTGACACCATGGAGGCAGAATTTCTTCTTCATGAGTGCAATCATCCTTGCGAAAGAGGTATTGCATTGCCGGTAACGACAGATTCCACATTGTGGGCTGTATATCCCATTTTTTCGCTGTAACTTTTTTAGCAAAGCGAAAGTTTCCAACTAGCAGAAATAGACAAGTTAATTACAACTTAATGATAAGTATTGTAATATGTAAATAAAAAATATCAAAAAGTTATTAGAGATTTACAATATCTATTAATATTGTTATTAAAGCTGCAATATGAGTTGTACTGATAGTCGCCTGGTCATCTACCTTTGTTCTCCATCAATGTTTCAGGTAATAGGAAGTATAGGAAAAGATCACATGCCACTAAACATGAAAGAGAACTATGCACTCATCTTCCAGATATTTGAATATGACAATTGTCACAACATTTTTGTTGAACCTACAAAATTCAGACTCTCCAANNTCATACATGTTTACGCCTTCTCGAGAGAACACACCCTCACCATTATGGTATATATCTGGCTATCATGTCATGTTCTATTACAAAGAAAAGGTTGTCTTGAGACATGATTTTGGCAAATTATGAAACTGTGAGAACTAGGTGGATCAATTGGGAATGGACATGAATATTGATCTATGTAAAAATAAGACTCACACAATGTTATTTTGAAGTGACTATGACATATTCCACAAAATTTGACTTCACTGACAAATTTTCAACTCATATGTCAGCTTTTATTCATTGCATTATGCATGAAAACTTTCTCAGACTGAGTTTTTGAGAATTGACCTTTTTTTCTGAGTTGATTGAGAAGGTACCTTGTATGTGATTTACATCCACGATCTTCATACTAGCCTAAAGCAGCAAGCCTATCTTCAATTGACAATGTATAGGACCTTACCCATCATTTGAACATGTGATGAATTCTCCCCTAGCCTTTGGGTTCCAGTAGGCCCCATTCAGCATCGCCACGTGACCCTTTAGGAGGAAATTTCAAAATGACAATTGCATGAGGTCAGATTAACGACATAACTACATACAGATTCATTACACAGTAAATGACTCACATAACGAATGTTTAGGAACAGTTTCTTCCGAATAATTGTATATGAATGTTCTTTATTTACTTTCACTCCTATTCATGCTTCATTTTGTGAATAACATTTACAGCACCCACATTATGTGAATATCTATGAATAACCTGTTGATGAGGGGGTTTACCACCTGGATTCTCTTTCTGCCTACAAAGGTCCATTCTTATTTCATGTTTTTATTGACATGAAATATGCATTAAACAATCAGATACTATTCTGTCTCTTCATACATACTGTACATACAATAAACAAAATGCTGGCACCACCTTTTTTTTCAAGTAGATGAATATTCACAAACCATCAATACAAATACAGGTATAGTGCTTGTCATAGCTATATTTCCTCACTGCTCAAACCAACACAGTTAGGGATAAAGGTCGTCTTCTAAAGAAATGCATTAAAATTTATGACGTCATGTGAGCATTGGTTGTAATATCGTCTCATGTAATGAATATGCATTAAATATAAATAGCCACATCAACTTTCCTCATCTTCATAGTTGCTACATCAACAATTTGCATGTTTCCTCAGTAACACAGCATCCTTTAATGTAATTAATATGCATAAACCATCAAGATCCATCAAGATGCATAAACCACCAAGATCATACTTCCTTACCTTAGTAGTAGCTACAGTAAATCATCAATTTTATAGTTTCCTCTCATTCCGCAAATCCATGAACATCATTTTTGCTCACCTTAGTGCTTGCCATATCTACAATATACATGTCACCCCTGACACACTCCATCACCTCAAAGCCGTCCCTGTCCACAACCTTGGCTTGGCAGTTACCCGAGGCTATCAGTACATTATCTCCTGTGATGCTATATTGAAGAGTTTTAATCTGGTGTCTGTAAACAAAACAAATACCAAAGAATGATGCCCATTTACATATGGGGTTACATTTAACGAGTTGAGTGCATATGACAAATATATCCATCATGTCTTACCTTCATCGCTGCTGCCTACGATGGATATATTCGTGTTGTAATATATCTACAAAATTACATGACACGACATTTAGCCAATCAACAATACCATAAATATCGCCATAACTGTTACGCTGCACCTTCTGAAAATTGAAAAACCTGCCCTGTGCCTGTCTCCGGTTTTTTTTAGACTTGGTTTATCATAGTAGGGGACCAATATCCATGATCATAGTTTTTCACTGTTGAATGATAAATATTAAATGTTTGCAGAGAGAATATTATATCATTTCATGAGGGAAACTACACTACTACCTTTGGAATAACACAACTTTGGTGATAAAATCAATTACAGAAACTTGGGTTCACCCAGGTTTTATTCATTTCAAACGAGTTTCCTTTAAATTTGAGATAAACTATCCTTGTCTTCATCACAACAACTGTCATTCTTAACCAAATAAGGAAAAGTATTAACTGGAGCTGAATACAATTTATGCAATACAATCTCATGTTTACTAGCCATGCAGTTGGCCCTGTATAGTTGTTTGTCAAAGAGAATGCATATCAATTCATAAGATGAATACAAATTAGGGCTTTATTTATGCAGTCAGCTTTAACACAGCTTGCTGTGGCCCCAGTTAATCTTCCCTGCACCTACTGTAAGATACCAAATTTCATTCAAAATTGTTTAAGTTGGTGTTGAAGTTGTTACATGTAAAAGCCACAGACTTCCTTCACACTTGCATTGGTCACCAAGCATTGAAAATACTTGCATTTCAAAGCCAGAAATAAATTATGTTATGCAGTACTTTACATGAAATGTTCATATCTGACAACAGCCAAATGGAACTAACTACATCAATGCAGCTCATGCAGTCGTTGATTGAAAAATTGGCACAAGGAAATGTGATGAACGACATCCATGGAAAAATTCATCAGTAAGTTAATTGTGATTTGTCCACCACTGCCGAGGAATTCTTCCACATCATACAAGCAAAACACATATTGATCACAGACGAGATACTACACGTCAATGATCCACTTCCACTACTACGTTGTGTATTTACAGGCGAATGCAGCTCTAGGTTCAATGATGTCTTCACACATATCCAATACAAATCAACACTTAATAACAATATAGCATGCATGCATTAGAATTGCATCTTGAGCAGTGATTGTTTCATCCAGTTACTCTTATTGTCTGTTGAAACTTGTGAAATGATGAATTTTATTACATTTATCTGAATCTAGTAAGGCTGCATACTATGGTGAAAATTTTCATTTTGGTTATTAGTCATAATACTTTTTGGAAGTGTGAAAGTTTTAAAATTCTTGGAATAACCTTACCCTGGGGCTGGCTGGAATGTTCTGAAAGACTTTAAGGATGCATCCATTGCTGCAAAATCCCAGAATTTCACATCATAATCATAACCGCCTGTGACAAGCCTAGCACCAGAAGGGTCAAGGGTCACTGCAGAAACCTGTGATGGTAGAAAGGAGTCAACCTTGGGATTAAATTACTAACTGCAAAGGACTGTGGCCAGATTTATTATGATATCAATATTTCTGCTTGATTTTTTCAACTTCAACAGAAAACATTCACATAGCTGGAATGATAGTCCAACAATTCAGAGTTATCAATACCAGTAAATTATGAAGCCTAAAGTTGTTGTTAATATCAAAGTTTTTGGTGCAAGGAAATCACAAACAAAACTGTCTAAGACTGACAAATCAATACTCCTGAATAAATGATACGCACGCAACGTTCCAAGAGAAATTGTTCCTAGTAAATAATACTAATGACTTATGAAAATTCATTAAGGCACCGTGTCAAAAGTTGGCCTCCCAGCCGCTCAGCCGCTGCAGTGGCTGTTAGTCAGTGTAGGAACAAAAGAGCACCTTAGCAATGAGGCCTTGCCAGCCAGTGCAGCCGGCTGCGTTACTGTTATGTTTGGTCATGACACGCTTCATTGA
>VJOZ01000524.1:0-10481 GCA_009801055.1 Stichopus horrens | reverse complement strand
CTAGCAACGCCCAGCGGCTGCAGCAGCCTTGCCAGCCCCTGCAGCGGCCTTGCCAGCCAACTTTTGACATGGTGTCTAATACAATTTAAAGTAGTTTATGACGAGACGAAAGAAAAGAGCTGAAACAAAAGCAGAGATATCTCATTTTAATGAAGATACATAAATTAGCAACCAAAGAATGAAATAACAGGAACCCTGACTGAACAGCATTCAAGAAACGCAACACCACTTTATACTTCATAATATACCATAGGAATCTTGATTGAAGAACACTGCTGTAAACTTCATGGTAAATTTAAGAATAACTCTGACTGACCAACAGTTTATACTTTTGATTAAAAGCCATCATAATTCTTACATACTACCTAGTCACATAAATGTAATTGAAATAATGAACTGCATGATTTGACTGTCTGCATAAACTGACATCCTTCTCTTACTGTCGTCGATTTCAGTCAGTACTAAGAGCACAACTAAAATACAGAAAGGACTGAAAATATATGCTATGCCTCACTCTACAGACACTTACACTTTTTCCTCCATGATTCAGTGTTATCTCATGAGAAGCAGGGATTTTATTGCTGAGATTCTGCAAAATAAAAAAAAAGAAGGTTAAATGGAAAGAGTGAGAGAGATCATGAGTAATAAAAAAAAGAAAAAATAAGGAAAGTCACTACTTGAGATAGACTCAGGTTCATTCCTATTTTTACAAGCTCTTTATGCCAAGGTTACATGAGTCATGGTACATGTCCATCCTCATCTTGACTAAATACATCGACCAGAATCAGATTGATCACAATTCTAATGAATCAGTGATGAGTATTTTGTATCAATCTGACATATTGCATGAGGTCATGATGTGTAACATGCTTGGTCTTTGTAATGCTACAGTAATTTATCATGTTACAGTTACAATGTAACCACCACTATGTACACAATAACATCCGCTGACTTAAGATGACGAATGATAGAAATCATAACTTGACAAGCACATTTGCATACTTAATGACAGATATATCCCAGCTTCATGTCTTGAGATTCCATGTGTAATGGTGTTCACAAATTGACTGTTGTTTGACCCAAATGGCCTCAACATGACAACAATGACCAAACATAGTAGGCATTTGCATTCAATATGGTTTTGCCACTACACCTAAATAAATATGAGATCAGTACCAGCTTTCCTACATGAGGTATGTACCCTCTGACCCATGTTAACCCCAACCATCTTAAAACTCCACCAATAGCACAAGTTTCTTGTACTCAGTGGAATACATCTGCATACACAATATCAGATCTGTCCAAGCTTCAATTCTTGAGATATCAAATCTACAAAAGTTCCACTATTTGATCTCTGTTGACACAAATGACCTCCACCAAAACAGTTACTTTCTTGTACTTGATAAGATATACTTCCACACCACACATCAGATCTGTCAAAATTTCCCATCTTGAAATATTGTGTTTACCAGGCTTTCACTATTTGACCTCCACCAAAACACAAATTTCTTGAAATCAATAAGATACACCTACAAAGAAATAAAAGATTTGTCCAAGCTTTCCTTCTTGGGATACCATGTTTAAGAGGGCTTTACTACTTGAACCAGTTGACCCCGATGACCTTTGACCATAACCCCCCTTCTAACCATGAACCAGCATATTTGTAGTGCACTGAGGGGGAAGAAAATATACATAAATATTGCTAAACACAGAATTGTGAGCCATAAGCCATGGAAAGACTACCTGAATGGCACTATATGTGATATGAGGTCTAACCTTACCACCAAGATAACTACCAAATTTTGTCTATCAGTTCCTATGGTTACAGAATAATTGCTTTGGCTATTACAAGAAAAAAAGTGCAACATGGATTCAGTTTTTAGGATATGAGTGTCCTGAACAGCTTTCAGTCTCATCTCATTGACAGTTTTGACCAATGTCCGAGCCATCTCTTACTTTATCATCATCTTCATCATCATCTTCTTCCTCATCATCCATGTCACTGCCTTCATCATCTTTCTCCTTAGATGATACCTTTCCTTCTGAGGAGCCAGCCATATTGAAGCCAGGAGGCAGTGGAGGGCCTGTGCATTTGAAGGCAGTAATAAATTCATTGTGCTATAGGCATCCTCATGGTCTTAATTCTTTAAGTGGGAACTATTAAACAAGTAATCATTAAATGCTCTCGTGAATTATTTCACGTAAAACCACCTACAGAAATTTAAGATCCATCATAATATTTTTTTCAGTTGATAGGAAGAAATACAATTTTCAATGTCGTGTAAATGACTTCTAAAATGTGGAAAATGATGTTTCACCCTTTGAGGGTGGAATTCCTGAAGCATAATGAAATCATGGTCTTTTCAGACTCCGGATGAGTCTGACAATAAACTACCTGATATTTCAGATCTACAGCTTTGAAAGCTTAGACACACTGGGTGATGCACTGAGTACTGTAGGATAGGAATGGGGGGAGGGGGCTGCTACCAATGCATGCATTATTGTGGAGGAAGATAGGGAGTAGAACTTTGTAGCTTTATTGCAATGTCTTACCAGGAGAAACAAAAGGTTGGACCTTTTTATGAATGATATTATATTTATTAATAGGTCCATTAATAGATCATAAATACATCCATGCAAACGGAGACACACATGTGAATTACTTTACATGAGAAATATAGAGAAAGATGACTAATTAACATAGTGAGGAACAACAAAACACACACCAATCATGTCATCATCATCAGAGTCTTTGTTTTGATCGGACCTGCTTTTATTCTCTGTTTTAGCATCATCTTGCTCTGCCGCATTCCTCTCTTGAGCTCCTCTCTTAGCTTGGTCAAACATTTCGGTTACATCAAAATTCTTTGCTTTCTTCCCTAGATGGTTGATGAAGAAATAGATATATAATTCTCTTTAGTAGGTATTGCACACATAATGGATTTTTTAAAAGCTATGAGTGTTTTGATGTGTGATGTAAAAATATGGAAAAATCTTCCAATGCTGACCTTAGAACATGTATTCAAGTTTAACTTGAATTTAGAAATTGTAGATAGGAATGGACAATTGATTTGTGATTATCATAGGTAGCACTATACTATTCTTTTGAATTACTTTGATGGGGATATGCTACTCTGAAAATTATTGTAATCATTATTATAATTGTTTTAGGGAGAGATTTAACTAAATTTTCCATAAACTCTTCTCTTTCTATTCTGTTTCTGTTCTGCACAATCATGAATTTTTCTCTATTGACACCTTTTATCTTGATGTTGTAACATCATCCTCTAGGTATGGAAACAAACAAACAAACAAACAAAAAAAACAGACAGACTGATTGACTGACTGACAAACTAACAGATAAACAGACAGGCAAACAAACAGATAGACATACAGGCAGACAGACAGACACACACACAGATTTCATGTGCCAGGATATTCGTATATAATGTTGCATGTGTTACTCTTTGCATACATCGACTGCCACATTCCAAATTTCCAAGGGAAATCACTACTTGACGTCTTGACCACATTCAAAAAGCATGCAACTGAGTAACTGCCACACCAATGCACAACACTTAACCAAATTTAAGATTAACATTAACATTATGATGTTTTGCCACCTTGGTCACCTACAACCACCCTACAGTGCAACTGTTTAATTAGCATACTGTGACATGTTCTTGTAAATAGTTGTCTCCGTATCTGAGAGATATCCTAGCAATACCGTGACAACTTTGTCAATATGCAAATCACATATTTAAATTCCGAGCACTGGTTTCACAAAGTTTGACAACAAAGAAATTACAAAAATACAAACCAAATCCAGAAAAGCCCATCATCTGAGCCATTGAAAGTGTTTCTCTATCTGATTGTATTGTCTGAGTTGATGTCTTAGGTTCAGGACCTTTGATGTGTCTGCTCTCTTGCTGCTCTGTAAACCCTTTGGAGGCAGAGTCATCTTTCCTTGATGATCCCCTGTACTTCTGGGATTCTGACAGAAATTAAAACATAAATTATATTATTGAGTATAGTTGCCTTCAAATTAATGATTTAGATACATGACAGAAATGTTCCTTTGTATTGCACAATATGCACACAAAAACCTGTTCCTTGTTCGAAGCCATACTAACATCTCAATCATTCTGTGTCCTTAAAGCAGACTGTGCTGTTTTAAAGAATAAAAAATATATTACTCTGCCATCATTCTCTTTCATTTGACACCAATCTAGAAAACAACATCTGTTACACATGTCTTTCAGAAAAAAATTGGTTTGAGGTTCCAGCTAATACTGGAATATTACATTTGATCAATTGCTACCTGATCTTCTACTCTGTTGGCTTGAGGGTGGCATATTAAACACGAGCCGTATTCCCATTTGAGTGAGAATGGTGGACCTTGATTTACTGCAGTGGATGGAGCATAACAGTCTTGATCCAGAGCCATGTCCAAATTTTAGTGAGGGTGGTAGATCAATGTGTTTCATGAACAAATTTGCAAGCATGCAAGGTCACTGCTGCACTTTCTACAACCTGGTTTATGTTACCTGGTTTATACTGTACAAACGCACATGCATTTCATGCACAATTTGATCTTCGCAACTGCATACTATATGACATATGTGTACGTATGTATCGCATATAAAGGGGTTAGTCTAGCAGTCTTTTGAATATGAAGTATCATGCATTTTTCCATATGGATGTACACATTGCTGTATAAGCAAGTTTGCTTATCCTTGTATCTCAGTTGAGAGTTTTTCTACGATGTAGGCTGTTAGCGAAAGCATTGCTGATTCGAATGCTGTATCTTCTTCTTTGAGCACGGCTGGCGAGAAACCAGTTGAGAACATAAGCCTGGCCCGTCTTCACTTACCCTAGTTAGTTTACTAATAGTACTGCAGTAACTGACGTAAACAATTTGAATTTTTAACTTCTTGCAATAAGATGTCAGTGAGTGGTCTTACTTAATTGGTAACAGAGAAGATATAAAGTAGAAATAAATCGGAGCCCAACATACAAAAATACATAAACATACATGAACTGACCAATTTCCACTTAATTTTCAGAAAACAGTAGCCAGTTTTAATGTTAGCACAGCTAGATACTGTAGCTAATGCACTATGTAAATTTGTTTAAACCTGTGTTTGCTACTGGAAAAAAAACTGCACGACAGGAAGAAATAAACCGTAAAAAAAAAAAAAAATTGTATTCATATTACAACTTTTGACCAAGCTCAGTTGATTCTATCTACCCTGATGGGTGCATCAAAATCATTGGATCTTGATCTTGAGTGAGTATTGTTGATCTGCATTCCCACTATAGTTGATCCACTGCAGTAGATCAAGATCCACCTTGCTCACTCAAATGGGAACATGGCTAATGGGATGCCAAGTTATACTGTTCAGTATCTGGAAAAAATTATTTTCTCTCATTGGCAAGTTACCAACTTATGCCAATTGGGCAAGCAAGTGTATGGTCTCCATCTATTACACACAAAGTGGCTCTAATAGAATGCATCCATATTTCTTGCTTCAGACTTTCATTGTAAAATTTGTTTATGCATCCTTTCTACAGATTGTTGGCCATTGATTTTAAGAAACAGTTTGGCATGTCTGTAATAATTTAACAAGTCATAAAAAATTGTATAGTTTACAGAAAATTTTCATATGAATGATACCTACCTCGTAGGCGCCTCATTTCTGCCAAATCTTCATCAGAATCAGACATCTTAGTGATGTTCTCAGGACTTCTTTATTTCCAAAAAGATAAGTCTTGTTTAAAGTGGAGTCTATGAGAACTATCAGAAAATGAAATAAATAATCATAAAGCTTGCAAGCTTTTTTGTATTGAAGGACCCAATTTTGTCAGCTAACTTAAAGCTGGAATATTAGCTGAATATTTGTCAGCAAAAATCAAAATGTCATAGCCACTACAAAAAAACAAAGCAAAAACCAAACATCATTCAAGCTACATTTTGCATGTTTTCATATCCATTCCCATTGACCGTCTGTTTGATTCCAAGTATCGTTGATTGACTGCTATCCTTTCTTAGGCCGCTGGAATTTTGTAGGGCCAACAAAAAATGTTGATACTATTTTCATATTCAAATATCTGGAAGATGAGTACATAGCTGTCTTGCAAATTTTGTGACAGGTGATCTTTTCCCCTTCTTTCTCTTCCCTAAAATACTGACGAATAACAAAGGTGGATGCCAGAGCAACTCATATTCCAGCTTCAAATTTACGAACCAGAGAGCCAAAAGGCTTTTGATACCTTTACCGTAAATTGTGATATTATAACAAACTTGAATTACCCACATGATGAAGTAGTATAAGATCACTTACAGTCTATTCTTCTTGAAAAATCATGGTAACAAGGTTTTGACTCAAAATGACCTTTTACCCACTCTTCAAACAATAGGTGCAAAAAATTCATACAAATCATCTATTGATATGGGCAATGCACATTTTAAGTATTAAAGTGCTCACAGTTACCTGCCTTGAGTTAAATAAAAGTGTTTACACAATTTTGACTTGTGGCAATGTCACATGACCTTTGACTTCAACCAAAAAAAAAATAAGGCACAACTACCGAAGAGCTAGCTAGTTCTTGTAAACAATTACTACTGTAATGATAGCCACCTTGACAAGAAGTAATAATGTCATACAATAGTACTTTGAGGTGGGGCAAAGCATGAGCTGAGTGATGACAGGCCTGGAAGAGGGATGTACTGTTTGACATGTATCATATGAGAACATTTTTGACAACAATACTTTCTAGATTGCAAGAAATGGCACCTGTTGGCCCATTATCATATTTCTCTAATGTAGGGGGCCAGGGCTCTATCAAGTCTGATGACCTTGGGTACATATATTGCCATATGTTTATGAACCAAAGCACATGTTCAGGACTATTAGCAATTGGCAGAGTTGCAACGAGTCATGACTCAAGTCACCAAGTTCTGCAAAACTGGGTGACTTGCTACAATTCTGGCAATAGGTGGTCTTGCCTGAGGGTGATGCACTTTTCCACCCACTGCTCAGGCAGGACTATCTAAGCAGAGTACCGACATCAATTAATGCAGAGTGTACAAAGAACTTTTTGGATTCACAAGTCCCCCAGACAAATGAAAACAGCACTTCCTGGTTGTCATGAGCTGGATGTACCCAGCTTTGAAACAGGGATATCATGCAATTTCTCAATTAATGGAAAAACACCAATCTCAGGAAAAAATGGTAGTGATTTGGAATGCTTCTATCCACAATATTTGCACCTATTTATTCTTATGTGTTTGTTCAGTGAGATCTGGTATATAATAACAACTGTATTTAAGGTTACTTTCCAAAGGAGAGTAATAACTCCAAGTAGAGCATGAAGCGTTAAATTTAGACCACTGTTCCCGTAAATAGACAAGGGGGTCCTATCAGAGAACCAGAAGTATGTCACATGACAGGCATGCACTTGCAATATTCACCGTATGTCTCCTTGTTTACAGCAAAATAGTTCAATTGGCAATAGGCTCATAAGTAGCTAGTGCATGTACAGTAGTAGTTTACAAGTACAAGTGCTGGAGTACTTTCCTATGCTAATAGAGGCCTACACATTCAAGTAGCCCATTCTGAACTTACGCTGGCCCTAATTACTCAACTGAAATTGATGCCATAACGTGTCTCGCAAACTGAATCACTGACATAAAAAAGTGGAATTTGTTTCAGGGTTTGATTGACGGTAAACCAAATTTATCCATTTAGGTACTGCAGTGCACTAATAAGTTAAGTTGATTGCAAAAGTGTAAGGGAAGTAGGGGATGAATGAAAAAAAGCTGATGACTTTAAAAATTTGGGTGTTTAGTTTGACTAAATTTTGAAAAATGTATTACAACAATGATTTGCTACCCCAGGTAAAGCATGCACTTATTATTAAATTGAAATTAACCATTGTCATGTTGTCTCTGTGTCATTTGTTTGGTTTCATATTAAAAAATAAATATTTCTTGAAGCTTCAAAGTGTTTTACATGATTTTTTTGATTGAACATCCAAGGAGGATAAATTAAATGGGGGCAACGAATGTCCGTCTGGATTGCGATACATTGCCCTGAGTTAGGTTACACAAAGCCTACATACAGAATCCTAACAGTATAAACCAAAAAGCAACAGTACATTCCTAAAAAAAATCCCAATAAAGTAACAAACGTGCAGTGCACGTAGATGCATTGATAGTTTTACTCTCTTCCTCTTCCCTGGAGTTTTTGTCATGATGCTATGAATCCAGGATGCAGTGTAGTAGAATTCTTTTTTTTCAGAGTGGTATGTCACAAAATTATTGCAGAACCAAAAATGAAAACTTGTCTTGGGTACAGTTCATTTTATTCATTTGAATCGTTTAATGTACCGCCATAATTGGATATTCAGGAGATTTGAAAAGTTGGATTGATTTTTTTCAAAATGGTTTAATTGTTACTGAAGTTAAACGAGGATTTAGAAGCTTGCTATCGTTTCACAAGCTCATTAAGTGTTAAAGGGGCTATCGGTTCCCTTGCCACAGTGCATGAATGAATTCAAAGAATTGCTGAAACATGATCCAAGACGGTATTTATTCATCTTGAATTCATAAAGCTTAATTGCACCAAGCAAAAAGGTTTATTAGCATTTCCAAACTACACCAAGGCTAAAGCTTGTGAACTTTCTCCTCCGGGGCTATTCCCTCACTTTATTCTCACCTACAGTATAACACCCACATTTAAGTCTGAATGACTTTCTTCAATGCACTTGTTGATTCCAATCACTGTACTGATAAATGTGAAAAGAACAACTGTTGGGCAGCACTAAGCGAGGGGGCTTTGCATGAAAAGCCTACGCATAGCACACTTCAATTGGCTGTTGACTTAATGACCATGTTGTGATTCTATGCAGGTAACAAAGAAAGGAAACACATGAAGAATTAGCCGGAAAAACTTGGTGGTTTGGATGGACAGTAGAGATAAACATTAACAATAGCTGTGTTTTACTGCAATCAAAATCATGCAGTACAGATCCAAATAGTTAAAACACAGAGGCAAAACATCAAATCTGGGGTGCATTGGCTACCAATTGATTATAGAATAAAGAAAGTATAAACTTCTCCTTGTGCACAAATCATGTTGTTGACAGGTTCCCTGTTATCTTCCCTGTTATCTTTGTTAGCCTTTGCATATTGCATTGAAAGCATTGTGGTAGTCAGCGATATACAGTAAGCTTAGGTAATAATAATAGTAATTATGCTTAGGCCTGCCTAGGACGAGAAACTAGGCATAAGTCTAGCCTAGGCAGGCCAAAATGTAAGAAGAAATGTAAAGAAATCTATAACATTAAATAAAATAAAAGTTGGCACAGGGACAGTGAAAGTATAATTTAAAACACCACTGCCACCAAATGAAACATGTCGAACGTTAGTTTAGGTTAACAAGAGGACAGAGGGAATTCAGTATACATGCAATGATTTCACATAGAGAGAAAAAAATTTTGTCTGACATGCCACTGCAGTCACCGACGAAAAACAAAGATAACAAAATACAACAAAGTGCAACTAACCATCTTACCAAGACATGCATAACCTCATCAACATGACAAATGCAAACTTGAGCATAATGCAGTACATGCATGCTCCAACACAGGTGGAACACAAGCCAACAGCTGACAAGTAACAATTACATTAACTTCCTTAGAATGTTACTGGCAGATCCAACTTAGATCAACATGATCCAACATACACAGTGTAGAAATTACAAATACTGTACAGCCTAAAGGTGATCATTTTTATTTACATACCTCCCAAGTTCGAAGAGGCTAGATGCGGGTCCACCTCCGAACTGTCCGTTGGTGGACTGCTGGCCTGGGGGTGGGGTATAAGGTGAGGGGGTGTCCCCTCCCCTTTTTGAAAACTTCTGAATTTTAGAAGTGTCTAAACGCAATTTGGTGGCACTTTTTTAGCAAATCAGTCGACACAATTTCTTTCCTTTGCAGCCAAATCTTTCCGTACAGATACTCACGAACTCGCAAAATTTAAACTCACTGTAGATCTCCAACTGATAATTATCATCAGTTATTGTAATTTGAAATTTCTGGTACGGTACATCCAGTGCGTCAGAGGCCACTCAGTATTTTTGGGAGCGTCTGATGCTACCCGGAGACTGATCGTCTGACCATATCGTCTGACTGTGTTGCGTTGAATTGACAACTCTGAAACAAGCCCCGCCTTTACCTCGTGAAGTAGGCATTTTGTTTTTGGCTTTAAGGTTGGCTTTGCATGGCGTGATTATATTCAACTGCCCACATTGGTGTTAAAATATTTCGTGGAAAAACGTACCCCCTATATACCCGCTATATACCTGCTACGAAGGTTAGGATGTGACAACAAACGTAGCACTTGAAGGATGCACTGCAGCACTATCAGTGAATGTAGGCGTACAGGCCTAATTTGAAATAGTTAAGTTTGTGTGTAG
>VJOZ01000523.1:13223-24179 GCA_009801055.1 Stichopus horrens | reverse complement strand
TGTCCCCTCTCTTGAAATGTTCGCTACAGCTGAATGTACTCAGATGTTATTTGGTGCAAAAAAGGTGTAGAAGTCAGTTGTGAAGTTAGGTTTCCTGTGAAATGTTTTGTTTTGATAGTGATGAAAAATCATATAGTCTTAACTAACCAACCCACAACCTCCCCACCTATTCCCCATTTCTTCGATCTTTGAGAGGTAGTACGATTAAGTAGGAGTAAGTCTAGTAAATAAAAGTATCTACCTTTAATAGCGATGAAGTATCTACCTTTAACAGCGATGATGGCTATTGATAATTAAATGCTCAATGTAGCCACCATCCTCTAAAATACTAAAGTACAAAAAAATTGACATAGTATATTAAAATGAAGAGTTTTGTTTTGATTTTTACAGAGGGGGCATTTGCCTGCCTGCCTCAAATGGAAAGGGGAAGAGCATGTGTTCTTGGAGCAGATCCCAAGGGAAAAAACTTTCTCTACTGCAGTGGAAGATACGTGTTCATCCGAGATGTCAATGTAAGTTGTTAGTCTGTTTGAGAACCACTGAAGACAGAGTGACACTCATACCTTGAATGCAGAGTCTGACAACTTTACATTCTCCTTATGACAAAAGTGACATTTCAGTATCTTATGACCAGAGTGACACACATCTCTTTAACCATTATGCCATACAGTACATCCCTGGATAACAGAGTGACACCCATTTCTAATTGTACATACAGTTCTGAGTTTATACATCCCTTGAGATGAACTATACATTGTGAAGAGAGTGGCCCACATCTTTTGTAACTTACAGGTACAGTGTATCCATTAAAATCAGTGACACACATCCCATGACAACAATGACATACTGAATATTTTCAAAAATGATAGGTACACATTCTTATGAGGAGAATATCCCTTGTTACCAACTTCTTGTGCTTTCCTGTAACCACAGTGGCTTACTGTACATCCTTGTAAATGGCGTGTCACACACTGCCCTTGTAATCACAGTAACACTGTCACACACAGCCTGTATACACATTTCCTTCAATGCTTTGAGACAATGTGAAAACTTTGTTCAAACCTTCCCCCAACAACAAAAGTAATTCAAGATGAATGCATGAATATTCTTCACTTTGAACTTACCTGTCTTTATACAATTAATGTACCCATTTGAATGCTTCATCATATTTTGTACAAGTGTTGTTCAGAGATGTCTTAAGACTCTCATGTCATTCCTGACATTAAACAAATTTATTAGATATTAAAGTACCCTTTTATTCTTCAGTAAATGTTCCTGCAACTTTCCTAGCCAAATGAATTCCTCCTAGTTACCACGTTTTACCTCTAACTTGTTGTTTTGTTGGTTTATTATTATGGTACTTTGAATGGTTTAGTTCCTGTTACACATTTTTGAGCCTGTTTGATGCTTTCCAGGAAAGTGTTTGTCACATTTTTATATTCTAACATTAATTGCTGTGTCTCAAGCTATTACACAGGTTATTGAGGGGTAACAGGGTTGACATGAACCTCTCACGAATGGTTAATAATTGAGATTGGAGGTTTATACAGAAAGATCTCACGTTAAGAGTTCTGATACATCACATTGTGTGCAGTAACATTTAAGAAGACTGTAAGCAAAGTCACATTAAAAGTACGGCACCTTTCAGGGTTAAAAACACATTTAAGCATGACGATTTGATGTTTGTTAGAAAAGCTTCCAAGTGGTTGTCGACCTCAACTTCGAGAGATAACCGGCAATGCCAGTTGTAACTTAGTGATGTCCAGTGTTCTGTCATAGGCTGCTTGCAAATGCATAGGTTGATATTCATTAAAATGATTTAATTGCCAATTTTAAGCTTTAGAAAATTACTGCAGGAGGTGAGAGAACTGTTTATCTTAGCATTCAATTTGATTCTACGGTACTGTAGCCCATGAAGAGCAGATTTCCTCAAGGTCTTGAAAAGGAAACAAAACCCAAGTACCACCTGGTATTTCTGATGATGTGACAGAGGGTTGTCAGTTGATTCTCGTGATGTAGCAAGTTATGTGGCAGGTGCCATTAGTTTAAGGTTAATGATTCTGATAACGTTACTGGATACATTTTACTGAGGATGTCCAGTCACCTTTGATGTCGTTGTCATCTTTTTAGGACCCATCTGAAGTTGACATCTATGGCGAGCATTCTCTTCCAACTTGTGTCGCAAAATATTCGCCGTCTGGTTTCTACATTGCATCATCAGGTACGTTATGGTTCAAAATTCAAATTGTTCTAGAGAGCGTGGCAGTACTTTCAGACTCGTATTTGTTGTCCCAGAAATAAGTTAGTGGAGATTCACTGTTGGAGAAATCTACTGAATGCACATGGCAGGGATTTGCCAGAAACTCAAAGAAAAAAGGAGCTGATCATTTACTCCTGCTTTACAATAATTCCAAACTGATGCTGTCCTTGCCAAAAAGTACAAGTGGGTTCAGGGGAACAAATGTTTATTTCAAGATCACTGCAATGTGCAGTTGGAAGGGATTAAAAGGCCATTTGTTTTAATTTTAAATTGCTTCAAAGTTTCCTCATCTTGAAAAGTATAGCTAGTAGTTAAATACAACTTTCGTAACTTTTTGCCCTTTCTTCCTCCATGTGGAGTAATTTAAGAGATAATATGTATTAAAATAGACAATATTTAACAGATTTGTGGCAAAAAAAAATGATCTGCCAATGACAATGTCTGTAAGAAAGTGCACCAGTAGATTGAGAAGACCATTCTTGTTAATTTTTCTTATAGTCTGTGAAATACAGTAGATGCTTCTATTCGATTTGGAGGAAGAAAGTGCAAACAGCTATGTAAGATGTATTTCGCAAGTTCGCAACTTTCAAGGCTGCAATAAGTAACAAACCAAGATAGCTGAACTTTTATTTCTATTTTTATTTAAGTGAAAAGAGAGAGAGAATGGAGTTTTACCCTGTTACACCCCTCCCCCACTGATGGAATCTCTGCATATTGCTAGTTGAAGAACATCAGAGTGTTGATGAAGTGGTAAACTAAATGATCCCAGTCACACATATTTACAGACTGCATGTGTCCGTGTTCACTCTTTCGAACTCAACTCTTTACTCTCAGTGTAACTCTTTACTTCATTCAGATTTGTTTATGATGTCAGTTGTAATCATAACCTTTGTATAAATCATGTATGTGTTTGTGTATGAGTGTTTGTGTATGTCTGTGACATCATTCTTGTTAACATTATATCTCAGGAAAGGAGGCTTGGACAGATCTCATTTATGGTATGCAGGTGTACCACAATAAAGTAGAACCCTATTATTTGTGGTGGAGGTCCAAGGACATTTGGATTCAACAGGGGTCAAGTTGTGAAAACCTTGTAAACATGATATCTCAAGAAGAGAATCTTGAACAGATCTCATATTTAGTATGTGTAAGTGTACAACATTGAGTAGAAGAATGTTATTGTTTATGGTGGAGGTCAAATGTCATTGAGTATCAACATGGGTCACATTGTGAAAACCTTGAGAGCACGATATCTCAAGGAAAGAAGCTTTGGCAGCTAAAATCTCAAATTTATGTAGGTGTACCACACTATGTAGAAGAACTCTACTGGTTTAAACTTTTTGGTTTTGTTCATTTATTTTCAGACAAAAAGACCATAGAATGATAGTTTTTATAGCTTTACATCTCTTAGAAATATAACTAATCTTTAGTGCACTTTCATAAATGCATGTTCAGCACAACCTGCTTTAATTTCGGCAGGAAGATGATGTAAAATTTCTTGAATAATTACAGATGTATCAGGAAAAATTCGTATCTGGGACACCACGCAGAAGGAGCATATTCTGAAGTATGAGTACCAACCGTTCTGTGGTATGGTCAGAGACATCAGCTGGTCACCAGATAGCAAACGTCTGGTGATAGTGGGACAAGGAAACAAACAGTAAGTATGTGCTTGATGCATAAACATGAAGTAAGGAAGAATGTTGACTCGGTATATTCTGTGTGTCAAGTGAAGTTAGGGAATATGTGAGACCACTTCCATTTGTGTGGTAAAATGCCTGAAATGGTGTGTGTCTTCATTCCTAATGTGTCCAGTCAACAATGAAAGCGAAGTGGCCTCGTAATTTGCAGAGCTTGAAATTTGAGGGTTGTTTGATCGTCAGAGACGAGGAGAAGTCCATCTCAGACAACCAGATCTAATCGTTTTTGGGTGTCAGTTAAATGAGTAACTTCTGCTGTTAAAAGTGGTAATAGTTTGCTAGTATACCTCTTCATTTATGCTAACAATAGAAGAATTATTATCTATTCAATATTGTTGCTGCAAGTCCCTTTTACTACTGAATGACTTGCAGTGGGACTAACATGGAGTCCATGACACTGTTGTGTGTACTTGTAACAATGCTTAGTTACTAAACGACATCGTAGTGAACATTTAGTCTAATGTTTTTGGCATGTATTTTTGTGTGGACAACCAAAACGTATTTCAGACAACCAAAATATGGGAAGTGGGTTGTCGGAAGGACAATTTCGAATTCTTTTAAAAATCAGGCCTGATTTGCCTAGTCACATTTGAAACCACCATCTGATTGATGGTAACTTCCACTGTCCATTTTAGCATCCAATTTTATCATTTATAGCGACAAGTGTGTATAACGCACCATTAATCTACCGTATGGTATTATTGACAATTTAGTGGTGTCGCTTTAATGAAGTCATTTCACCTGAGGTGATTTATGTAAGTGTAAGCAGGTTGAGTATAAGAAGCCTATTGTTATTAGTGGAGGTCAAACATCACTCGGGGCCAGCAGTGGTCAAATAGTGAAAACAGGGTAAAAATAGTGAAACTTTGTGAACACACTATCTCAAGAAGGGGATTTTGGGTATATCTCATGTTTGATATGTAAGTGAGCCTTAGTGAGTAGAATAAGGCTAGTGTTTTTAATGAAGGTCAAAGATCATAGGGGTCAACAGGGGTCAAATAGTGAATACCTTTCTGACATCAAACCTTGCAGATGGGGAACATGAATGGCTCTCATATGTGCTATGTAGGTGTGCATTATTGAGTACATAAAGCAAGTCATTTTTGGTGGGGGTCAAAGGTCACTCTTGGGTCAGCAGGGGTGAAATAGTGAGAACCTTGTTAATAGTACAGTATTTCCAGAAGAGGAACTTTGATCAATCCAATACGTAGTATGTAGGTGTACCGTTTGTTGGGTGCAAGAAACGTATTGTTTTTGGTGGAGGTCAAAGGTCATTTGTGCCAGCAGGTCAAATGGTGGAAACTCTGTAAATGTCTCAATGAGGGAAGCTCAGACATACCCATATTTAGTATGTGGGTGATCCTCCTATTGTGCAGGACTAAAGTCCATTGATATATTACACTCCACATCGATAATATCGGCATTGAGTTTTGCTCACACTGATATAGATAACCAATATATAGTACTAAAACCTATACATAGTATGTACCACATGCATATGCATAAAAATTTAGCACAAGTCCGGAATTATTTTGGACTAGTACCACCATTTTGGATGAAAGCTTTTTCTGAATACTGTCTAGCATCTGGCAACTGTGTGTGCATAGGCGGTAAGCCTTTGGTAGCAAAGTTTTGTGCACTAGACTCATCTAACTACATGGCACTAGAGAGGTGTGGATTGGCTGTAAAATAACTGTTTTCATTCCAAGAGGACCAGTATTGTGAAGAAAATGAAAAAAAAAATTAGAGTCCTGACAAGGGAAATTTTATCTATTGATTGTGTTCAATGGCTAGGCCCTACACTATACAGTAAAACCCAGTTTATCCAAATCCTGTGTATATGAAACCCTGTTTATTTGTAGTGGGTGATGGGTTTCGCAAAACTGGTATCCTGCACAAGCTATGTAAAATTTTAGACTGGATTTGGCAACTTTTCATCTCTCTGCTCTACTTTTTCGATGCACTCCAATCTTTATTGCAGTAAAACGCAGCTATTGTTAATGTTTATCTCTACTACGACTGGAACTATCAAGTTGGGGGATGAATAAATGATACAGAATTACCCCATTTCTTCATCAGTGTTTTCTTTCTTCATTGTCCATGTAGAATCACATTAGGGTCATTAAATGAATAGCCTACAGAAGTGCACTAAGCCTAAGCTTTTCATGTAAAGCCTTGCTAGTGTTAGTGCTACCCAACAGGCGTTCATTTCACACTTGTCAATGCAGTGTTTGGAATTCATGACTGCACAGAATGTTAATGAGACTTAAATGTAGGGTGTTATAGGTAAGAATATAGTGAAGTGATAGCTCCATTAACACTTGACAAGAGATGAGAAAGATAACAAGCTTTAAAGTTTTGGTTAATTTCAGAAACGCTAGTAAGCCTTTTTGCTTTAGTTCGATTAAACTTTCTGGATTTGAAACGTTATTTTTCTACTGCAGGGATCTGATTTGGATAAGCCTTGCTTTCAAACAGTAAAGGCAAGAGCAAGTCAGAGGGCTTGTTATGTTGCAGCTAGCACCCCTTAATTCCCAGGTAGTGGTACTAGTGGTAAGACAGTTGAGGTTGTTGAGTTCAGCTAGCCCCTTACTATAAATCTCCCTTTTCCATGTTGGCCAGTGTGTATACCGTTTGAAGAGGTAAAATTTTAACTGCATGTTTGTTATGTTAGTGCATTTTTTTAAAAAAATATGCTGCTTTTTGGTTTATAAGGTTAGGATTCTGTGTGTAGGCTGTATGTTATCCTAACATGGAGCAAAGTATGACATCCCAGTTGGACATTCATTGTCCCCATTTAATATATACTCCTTGGAAGTTCAATCTCAAAAAAAAAAGAACACACGTCACAGTTTGAATCTTCAACAAATATTTATTTTTTTTACTATGAAATGAAGGAAATGACAGAGACAATGAAACAATGGCTAATTTCACTTGTTAATAAATGCATGCTTCACCTGGGGTAGCAAATTAACGTTACATGTGGAACCTTGTTTATCCGATTTTTTTCCAAGATCTGAACAACATTTGGTCCTGACGTGTTCAGATAAATGGGGTTGTACTGTATTCTAAAGCTAATAATTAACTAGGCCAAGAATGCTAACTAAGCTACCACATGACGTAGTCAGCTAGGCCTGAATTAAAGTAAGGACTGTCACCAAAGCCATAGGCCGAATTTGAGGACTGCAATATAACATGAAAAACACAGGGTTGTTTATGAAGGGGCATTAATTAGAGTAAGTATACTGTAGTAGTCGCTGTTTGTTAAAGGCACCCCTTTGACAATGTTTACTGGTTTACGGGTGCTTTTTGCATGTGCACTGATTTTCCAGGAAGACCTATATTATCAATATTTTATAATTGATACATCAATTTCAACTTTTTTTGCAATACCGATGGACCCTATGCACTGCTTCCATAGTGGTGTGAGAGGACAACTCATGCTCTGATATAAGTAAAATACCCACCTAGACTGACACACAAAACTCTTGTTTTGTCATTCAGATTCGGTGCAGCCATCATGTTTGACACAGGAACTTCAGTGGGCACCATCGGATATCACTCTAAAGAAATCAACTCTTGCGATTACAGACCTGTTCGTCCGTTTCGAGTGGCAACAGCAAGTGAAGACTATCAGGCAGCGTTACACGAAGGGCCTCCCTTCAAGTTCTTGAGGTCTTTCAAGGTAAAGGATGTGCTCATAGTTTGATGATTCTTGGTAGCAATAGGAAGGATATTGATTGAAGCATACCACAGTATTTAATTTCACTGTTGACTTTACTTAAACTATCCACGTCTGAATCCCTCTCATGTATAGTCATAACTGGCACTTTCTACCCAACAGTATCATAGTAGCTCTTGGACCAAGCTCTGTCCTTTTAACCATCAGTCTTCTAATTCACTGATTTTCAAATCACCTTTTCTTTGAAGGTGATCTTCTAAATGCTCAATGAGTGTATAGATATTTCTTCAATGACAGTGAGTATGTTAGTATATTTGCGGACCAAAGATGCCAGTGTCTTGTGACCTTAGCCTTAGGATTTGCCATTGTTAATCAGTTTACTGTCATTGTATGTTTGCTCAATTGCAATGGCAGCAATTTGCGTTGGAACAATTATTTATTTCATGTCCATGCAGTTTGCAATACACTCCTAGCATGGACTGTTGAATTAAGACGTTTGCTCATTTTTTCCCCTCCTTCCCCCTTAGATTGTTACTTCTTAAGTGAGTAATTAGTACTTGATTTTCAAGAGAATGTATGCCTATCCAATTTTCTTCTTTGATGTTAGTCACAAGCAACCAATTTCAAATTCCTCTGTCAATGATGAGATACTTATGAGCAATGCTAACAGTAGATTTGTTCACAAATAATCCCCCACGCATTATGTCGGTATTACACACATGCATACAGTGAACCAGTCCGTATAAGGTGGGACAGTTTGTGAAAAACCGATTTAAGTGGTTTTTGAAAGAGCAATGACCGTATTTATTATGTTTGTGTAGATCGAATAGTAGACAAGAAACATAACTTTGTCGGCTATACATAATCATTAGACAGTAGTATTTTGTCGATCAAAGTGACACAATTACTATGGTGTTTCAGTGGGACTTATTCGTTTGTTGGTCATGAGAGACATACTCGTAAACCACCCCCCCCCTCCAATACGTCATGGTTGACAGCTTGGAAGCTGTATTCGTTACAAATCCATACAGAAACTTGTAGGAATCATATATTCCACCATTTTTGCTTGCCATCCACAAGGGCAAGGTGTTTTTAGCGGGTAGGTATTTTTCCCTGCCGAATCGTAGCAATAAGTTCAGGTTCAGTGCTGATAACAGTGAACATGAAGAGAGTGGTAATTTCATATTGACCCCACGTGTCTTCATACAGCCACAGTAGGCCTTTTCAGATTTAGAATACAGATTTTGATGGCATTAACTGTCTGGCACTCAAACTAACAATAAAAAATTTTTGTTGAAGTTTTGATCAACAAAGTCTGCTACATAATTATTGAGGTACTCAGTTTACGTAGCAATCTTGATACAAAGAGTTGTGTAATGTGTAGGAGAACGGAATTTTTTAAATGGAAGCCTACACACGATCAGATTTTTTAGTGACTGTTTTTTCGGTTTTGCAAGAATTTCCCCACTGATTTGAACCAAAACCGGTCATAAATAGTCCTCAGATAAAAACCAGTTTTGAGGACGATATTAGCTCACATGCAATCAAAATGGGAGAACAGCCAGTACTAAGTGAGAATTTCAGAAGCAGAGTTGCTTTTACATACTCATGATGTGGAAGGAGTTTACTGCAACTTTGCAACAGAAAAGTGACATCCAGGAATACTCACCGAAAGTTTTAATTTCCAACTTGTTTTCATGGTTTCCATGAGGAATTAGCTAGATACTGTAAGCTCATGATGTCTTTTGGTCATGTTTTGAACTGGTGCTGTCATGCTGTGTGCTGTGGCCGAATGGATAAATGTGGTAATATTTGAAGATGTTGAGTTTGATCCAAAATTGTAGCCTAAAACTTCCTCCACATTGTGTGGTCGCTAAGAATAACAAAATACCTACCCTTCCGAAGTCAAAATTTCAGTCACTACCATGTGGAAAAGTACAAAAGAAAAATGGACACAAATTGCTGCTTGAAACTAGGAGAGGTTGCTGAATCAGTGACTTGAATAACTTTGTGCATAGTCTCCCTCTAAACATCTTGCAGAATTATAAATCATGGTGATGTAGGAACAGCAAAAAGTCGACAAGAAGATTTTGTCAGTTGGCAGAAAGGGAGATTTAATTCAAAGTTTCCTTTAAGTTAGTGTTCCATATTCCAGAAAAAAAAATAGAGAATTAAAAATTTTTCCTTTCGGATTGAGGGATTTATTGATCATAGGATTGGTTTATAAGACAGTTTGTACCGATAATGTTGCATGTTTTGTGCATTTTATATGCATATTAATGGCTCATTTGTATGAAAACATCAGAGAAAAGTATGTAAAGACTTTCTCACCACTACCCATAATGCCATTATAAGTATGTTGCTAACAACCATCAACGACTTTGCTCTGTATTAAAATGCATCATTGCTCCTTGTTACCATTTAAAAATTGTGCAAAGTTTCAAATTTAGAAACCAAAAACCAACTGCAATGTAATTCTGGAAGCAAGCAATTAAGTTGTATCTAATCCCAGTCCAATCTTTTTGGTGTCTCTAAAAGTAAAAAACTGGACATGTTTTGGAAATAAACATTTAAAGTGTAATTCTTGCAAAACCATCCAGTCTTGTCGTGTATTATGCAGATAGGAGTTTTAATTCTCCTGGGTATGTAGGATGCCAGTCTATCTTAGGTTACTGTATCTCCTCAGCATTGCTACTCTTGCACCCTCTCTTGAGGAGGATCCACATGAAATGAAATCCACATTACCAGGTGAGAGTTGTGATTTATGGGGACACCTGACTACAGAGATTCTCATGTAGGTTTGGGAAGTTAAAGGGTGAAATATTATGAATGTGAACTAACATTAAATCTCATTCTTGGAGTTTCTTTGCTGTTTATATATATATAAATTTCGCTGTTTATGATATTAGTCATATGCACCAGTTTGCAAAGTCATTTGAATAATTTTAAACAGATAACCTTAATAAGTTAGGTTACTCTTCACATATAATGATTTGCATTATTGGTAGCACACTATTCTCCTCTTATTAATTGATGTATGTACATTTGCTAAGAATACCACATATTTTCATATATTCTCCAGGATCACAGTAACTTCGTGCAGGTAGCCAGGTTCTCCCCTGATGGTAAATTGCTAGCAACTGCTGGATCTGATGGAAAGGTATGAAACATACCCTTAGTTTTGTGTCCACTAACATGAAGTAGACCTGTGATTTTTAATCTGGGTGCGAAAGTGCCAATTGTGCATGAATTATTCTTGTAGGACTCATGTGTGTGTTTGCATATTATTGAACTTTGCAAAGTCTTTCTCGGCA